>FTLJ01000469.1:0-14051 GCA_900155495.1 Porogramme epimiltina
CCGCCGACCAGGATCTAGCGAATGCGGACCCGCTCCCGCTCCCTTCCTCTCGCACCTCTAGATCTCGTATGAGACGTCCTGCATCTCCCCCTCGTCGGCCGCCCCGCACCCCATCGCTGACTCCTCCCGTCTCTCCATGCACCTGCCCCGCAACAGCTCCATGCACGATGCAGCGTAACAGGCCAGGCCATCTCCTCGGCGGCCATCCCTCCATCTTTCCCCCGCACACTCCCAATCCCATCCCCTCCGCCGGTGACTCGGGTCCCAAGTACGTCCAGTCCCAAGGAACCCCTCTCGGGTCTGCAATCTGGGGCAAGTCTCAGAAGCACGACAAGGAGGCCTTCGCCCTCCTCTGGGACACCTCCGAGAATGACTCCTTTCCACGCTGTGACTCCCTTGCATGTACCATGGCGAGTATACGTAGTACTACTCTCCACACCGTCGGCTGCCGTCATATCAGCATTGTATTAATACGAGCCTTTGCTCCTTGTATGATGTGCTGCATTGGGGAGGTGCCGATGCAAACGCGGGCGGATAAGATTGTGGCTGAGACTGGCCATGCATATGGTTAAATAGTATGTGTGACCGATGATTTCAGTAGGTGTGGATTGGAGCTCAACTGCGAGCCCAAAGTGTGCGGCCTGGCCGCACGCGCGTGCAAAGCGAGATGGCCGCTAGGAGTGGGGGCGCGCGCGCAAGGACGCGCGTCGTATGTATGTACATACACAGGCCGCACGCGCGCGCAGGGCGAGACGAGCCGCCTCGCCCACGCCTCGCCCACCGCCTCCCTCTCCTCTGCCGCCACCACTTCACCCCTTCTTCTGCCATGACCGCTGCGCACACGGAGGGCCGGGAGCTGAAAAGGGAATAAGGACAATCGGTATGTGTGTCCCTCCTCCCCTCCGCGCCCGCTCATCTTGAGGAAGACAAGACCGGGCGCGGCCCCGTCATCCCGCCCTCTCCTGTCCGGTCCCCCTCGGGCAAGATAATGGACGTGGAGAGCTACAAGCAGCTCACCCGTCTTAACCCCCACCCTCTTGGCCGCGACGAGGCCGCCGCCCCCAACACCAATGGCTCGCCCTTGCTCCCACCTCCCCACCGTCCCAGCTCACCAAATCTACGCGTCAAAACCCTCCAAAATCCAAAACCGTCAATGATGAGCTTGCGCTCATGAGGCGACCCGCAGAAAAGGCTGAGCGACCCCTCGCCACATTCCACTCCTCCCAGTCACTCTCCATCGCGTCCCCTAAGGCTACTACTTCCAAAGCTCCTCTAATCCCCGCCTCTTCGAGACTGCCCGCAAGGCCACCCTCGACTCGGACGACCGCGTTGAGCGCGTAGAACTAGCTCGCGACGAACCTCAGGCCCGCCTCCGCATGCTCCAAGAGCACTGGGCCCACTTTAAATGCTGGTTCTCTCAGGCAAACGTCCGCGACTCAGTTCTCCGGCATCATCGCCGGCGGTGGTGGCCAGCTTATCGAGGTCAGCTCGATCTTCTACCGCCTACCTCCCGTCGCTCCAGCAGCACGGCTCTCAGATCTCAATCCCAACCCTCCTCCCGCCACCACGCCTCGCACTCCGACAGCCACAGGCTCCCCTCTGGCGCCCATTTCTCGTTCGTCGCACTCCCCCAGCTCCCTCCCTCTGCCCTCTCCAGCCGCGTCCACCCCCACGCGGGCAGCATGGGTGCCAGCCACGGCGGACTCCTCAACAGCTCTGGCGTGCTACCCCCGCAAAATGTCATTGCAACGACCGCGACGCAGACGACTACCGCCACAGACCTCGCTACAGCCTCTCGGTGAGTATTCTCCTCTCTCCTGTCCTGCAGCTCGTCTCATGACCTACTGCAGCCCTCCAATTCTCCTCACCCCGCTTACCTTAACGGCCACTATGCGCACCATTCGCCGCAACTCGCCGTGCACCACGCCCCTCCTACTACCACTCTCAACGCCAGTTATGTCGGGCACCCCATCCCCGTGCAGACCGTGGCGCGTATGCGTACCTGGAAAAACCCTCCCCCACCGCCCGCGGTCTACGTCGCATAGCCTCTCCTCCCACAGTCGCTCTCACTCGCGCAGCGGCGATGGGAGCCTCAACGAGATGATCCTGAAGGCCACAACCACGGACGACTCGACAGCCGCGCACTGCACCCGTCGCAGCACCAAGTTCACCCCTGCCGCTACCGCTCGTCTGCGCCCGACCACGGCGAAGACCCGGTCGCCGGCCACGCGCGGGCGTCCTCTACAGTACATCTCGCTCCCGCCCGGAGTCCCGTTGTGCAGGCCACGTCTATCCCTGGTCCGGGTTGTATCGTTCAGAAGATCTTTACGCTGCCGGTGACGGATCCGCCTCCGCTCTTATGACGGCGGACGCACCGATCTCGGTTGGTCGTGCCGGATGCTTCCGCAGGGCCGTCGACTTCGACGTCCGTAGCGAATTCGAGGCCCGAGACCGAAAGGGAAGAAGATGGGGACGTCGACATGGACACAAGCCGTGACGATAGCGCCCCTCACGCCCCTCATCCTCGCCGGAACGCCAGTAGCACACGGACACGGGCACGATTCTCGCGACACATTCGCGGCGCGCGCAGTAGGCATCGGGCGCACCTGCAGGCGTTGGCACGCCTGGAATCGACCTCCCCTCTAACACACACACATCATCATCATCATCATCATCAACGACGACGAGGGTGTCGGCATTGAGGACAACACCGTCCCGCTCGAACGACGGCTTGGCGATGGGTGCGCGCCCCAAGGCTCGTGAACTCAGAGGCACATGAGGCACGGATTGTGAACTTGGTCAAGGGCAAGCACAGCGCCAAGCTCGCGCAGCTCAAGGAGGCATACGAAGTGGTGTCGTTGGAGATGCGTCTGGAAGCTGCCATTGCCAATCCAGGCGGCTTGTGTGGGGCGAACGATGAAGATATCGAGCGGCTGCGGGTAGTAGTGAGCGGGATCGAGGAGCAAGCCGAGGTGAGCACCTCTTCTGTTCCGCCGACGAGCAGCGGCTGACGTTCCTCGAGAATGACAAGCGGATACTCAACGCCGAGAAGGACACTCTCCTGCTTGATCTCGCAACGAGTCGGGCGGAGACTACAGCCCAGCAAGTCGCGAACGAGGAGCTCAAGGTCAAGCATGTTGCTGAGACCGCCTCCCTTCACACGCACGTCCGCATCGCCCAGACGAAGGGGGCTCGCAACGGGCTCGCGCAGGGGCTGCAGAAGCACGCCTTGAAGAGGCCACTGTATCGCACGCGTCGGAGATCGAAGCCATGTTTGCAACTCTCTACCAGCTTCGCGGAGACTTTGACGCGGCGCATGCCAACAGCGTCAGCGACAAGCTCCGCCTCGAGGCACTGGAGCCCGACGCGGCCGCGAGCCGGGCGTCACCTCCGCCCGAGCGTGTCATGAACGCCTTGAAGCTCTGAGAGAAGATCGCCGCTCTCGAAGCTCATACGAGCGCGGTCGAGGACGCCCTGGATGAGGCTGCCAGCCTATCAGAACTTCTGCACAGCCCTAGCGCACTGACGCTACTGAGATCACTGCCAGGATATCCTCAGCGCCACCCAGGACCCTCAGTGCGCGCCAGTGCGCCAGTATTACCTGCTACTCCAACGCTGTAACTAGGATTTGTATAGAAACGCACATTCATGTGTATTGTACTGTATGTAATACACCGCATGTTTGACCTGACGCCCCTGGCCTGTCGATATCTGTACTGATCCCAAGCCCTCTTCCCCGCCGCATGGCCTCCATGGCGTCGAGCGCGCTTCGAACATCTCGAGCGCGTTGATCAACGTGACCGGCTGCTGCCTGGTGAAGATGGCGCTGATCGTCATCGATATGAAGATTGCCTGCGGTCAGGCAAATAGTTATGATCCACTATCGTAGAGAAACCTACAAGGAGGTGGGGCCCGGAAAGAATCGGCCGGGATCGAAAGTGTAAGGGTCATTGTATATCTCCGGGAATTGTGTAAGATATGCCTATGGTGATCCAATGAACGATGGGAAGAAACGACGAAAGCGGCGACTTTACCATTGGGTAACGCAGCCAACAACGCTCTCATTCAGGAAAACATAGCCCTCGTAGGCATGGTCTTCGAGAATGGCGTGAGGAACACCTGGTTAAATCATCAGCAAACTCGCGGATTAAGAGCGCATGCATGCATGCACGCACCAAGTGGCACGACCTGGTTCCAGCGGAGGATCTCGATATACATCGCGTTGAGGTAGGGTATGTCGGGGAAGTCCGCGTACGTTAGGAGGCGATCGTGCCCAACGGCAGTATCGATCTCCGCTCTAGTCTTTTGCAAGACTTCCGGAGACAGGCCCTTAGGGAGGATAAACGAGGGCTCCGCTGAAACGGTCTACGCAATCAGTCAGCAAGGGAGCTTTTCAAGAGAAGACGCTGCCCTCACAGTATCAGCCCCGCTAGAGTAGATAGATACCACCGACATCTTCATCCTATATTCGTCCCTCAACTGAGGACTTGACGCCACAAGTGACGACGTAAAGTTGGAGGTCGCCTGCCCCACTGTGCAGCCGCCATTCGAGAAAATCGTGAGCAAGGACCACCGATCACCCATATAACTCCACGTACCATCTGGTCATTGACGGGTTGGAAGGGGACATTGCCCATGCGGTTCATGTTTGCCCTGCAAGGAAGTCCGCGGCGCTTCCATGATGCGCTGGCAGGCATCTAGGAAGGAACATACTTGGCAAAATGAAGATTTGTTCAGCTTTTCGACAGTACATAACAGAAGGAGTTCGTAACAGTTACTCACGGAACGGGGAGACGTCCACGATTTAAGCTCCTAGGCGTGCCACCTTAGCGGCTTGCTCGGCGGCTTCTTCCTCCACCTTGATAAGCTGACCCCCTTCCTCTTGCGCGGCGTACCCATACGAGATGCGAAGCACGATAGCCCCTGCCATTCTATGACGTGTGATTAGGCTTTAGAACAGTGGAGATGAAGAGCAAGTGACGTACTTGCGGACCTGCGCAGGCAGGTCTGATGCACCAGTGACTGGGGTGCACAATAGCCTCAGCAGAAGCTGCCTTGTCTGGTACTCGACATGCGGTACTTGCGGAACTAACGAGGGCAACTAACGCCGGTGCCAGCGCAAACACAAACACATTCCCTCGTTCGTAGTTCCTGGCTGCCTCGGGGCAGTCGCCTTTAGAGTCGGGGTTGTCTTCGGGCGCGCGTTTGGGTTTGTATGTGGGTTGGAGTTTGGACTTGGGTTTGGGTCCGACCGTGGCGGGGCGGGGATGGGGGACGTAGAAGCGGTAGCCTTCGGGCATAGACAGCAACCGTTGCATGGACTAGAGCCAGATATATCAGCTGCCAGCGTGCCAAAAAAACTGCAAGGCTCGGGGTCGGTAGCTCACCGAATATAGTATCTCGACATTTCCACCTGGAAAGTCGATCCGAGCCGAGCCTACGCCAGGCTACCAGAATATCTAAGTGAGCGCGCGTTGGAAGAGATCGCCGGAAGGATTCGGAAGACCTACTTTGAAGATAGTCTCCGGCGAAGACCGCCTACCCAATGACGAAGCCAACGTGGTCGGGCGTGTCCTGGGAGATGCAGCACCGTGCAAGACAATTCCCCGAGTTTGAACCCCTCGTCATCGGCGAAATAGACATCGAACAAGTTATCGAGCGTGGCGTGGTCTGTTCCGTAGATGGGTGCGAAGGTCTGCTGGACCTGCTTGATGCGCTGGCCGATGTAGCAGACGGGATCGTCCCCTCTGAGCTGCACGGGCGTGTGTTTTACTTAAGTCTGAGCGTCAACGCTGACAGCATACCCAAGCGATTCACAGGGACTTACAGAATCTCAACAACTTGCAATCCGTAATGTTCCACAAATGCCACGTGGCCGTTGGCGGTTGAGGTCGCGACTGCACCCGAAGCAGGGTCGTAATCAAGGGCAGGGTCAACGTTTACGGCCTTGGATGTCTTGGGGTCAGCGACGACGTATTGCCACGTGCAAGTTGCTGTCGTCTTCTCGAAGAAAGCGAAAACATTGGGTGTCTGAGAGTCGTTGCTCGTGTACCTCCTCCATGGTTCGGTAGGGGCGATGTTGTTGGCGCGGGCGCGAGACAGGAGACTCCCGGACGAGGCCTGAGCGACGGAGACTACTGCCGTGGTGGAGAGGGCACGAAGAGGGGGGGGGTAGCAGAAGAAGTTAGCTGCGCCCGAACCGCTGCCATAGCCCCGGCAGTATGAACTGCCCGAGAGCGGAGCAAGGCGGAAGGAACGCAAGCGCGAGTGGTACGATTCGGGACAGAGGGCTTGAACATGTTGAGCGGGGAGAGCGTGAAGCGTGGAAAGGGAAGGGGAGGGGAAGACGTCGAGAGCCGAGGGGGGGGGGGCGTGGGGGTACCTGGCCATGACGGGGGGTGGACGCGATCGATGGAATCCGGCCGCAGTGCGCTACTCCTGGGCACGGCGGACACGCCCGTGCCTCCGGGCCCTTCATGTACGCGGGCGCCCGTGCGTTCCACGCAAGGGGCCCACGCACGCAGCTGAGCAGGGCTGCGTGTGCGCGTGTGCCTCCAGGCCGGAGATTTCGGGAGGATCATTGTCGAGGGAGCCCGCGGCGCGGCGCGGTACGTACGTGCATACGTACGGACGCGTTGGCGCGGCCAGCGTGCCTGCATGCAATGGCACTGCTACCCCGATGTAACTGGGGTTTGAGAGTGTTGGTGAACGGGGGACGAGTAGGTGCTGAGGTGTAGAGTGACGTACTGGGACTCATATAGATAGTGACTGACGGTGTGGTAGAGCCCCCTGACGTTCTTCTTCGTGGTGGCGGCGAGGCCATAGAGGCAGCAAGCTTGAGGGACAAGGAGCTAGCATCGAAGACGACGCTGACGGGCTGAGGGGGAAGGTGGATGCACCACGGCGGACAGGCTCTGTCCGAGCCCTATGGTGGGGGCCGGCGCGACAGAGGCCTCAACTTCCATCTCCGCACCTACGTCCCTCTCGCGCTCCCTGCTGTTGGCCTCTCCCGTGTTTGGCCGCTCGCAGTCCAGGACTGTCACCGCGACGCAGAGGCGTTTGCGAGCGAGATAATGTCGAAGTCTTGCTCGATTTTGACCTCCATATCCTCCGCATCCACGAAAGTCCGGCAGGGGGGGGCACAAGCATGCGGTGTAGTGGGGTTCTAGAAGTGGCCGAATGCACTTGTAGTGGAACGCGACGCAATGAACAGTGTTTGGCGGATCATGGCGCTAAACAAACCTGCGTGACACAACAGAGGCAGCGAGAGGACGACGCCGATAGTTGGTCAGCAGGGTCCACGGTGACTCGCAAAAAGGAACATACGCACACATGGAGCAATTGGGGAGCGCTGTTTTGCTGGAAGTAACAACTTTCTTCCTCTTGCCTGAGACTGAAGTAGTTGAGCTGCTTGAGCGGACCTCCCTGGTGCATCAGGATACTCGGTAGACGTCGTGAAGGGTTGATGGGGAGAGATGAAAGTTCCGATTCTCTAAGAATTCCGATTCTACGCAGTGAATCGGATTTACAATGGAGGAAGCGTAGATTACATAAGATTTGCTTAGTCATTTCGTACCGCCATCATTGATGGTGCGATTCTATTGGTGGAAAAGCAGCCTCCCGTTTTGGGCTCCCCTTGGAAAGAGGCTCTCGAGGCTCTTCTGCTTAAGTAATCCAACCCACCGTTCTGTCTGCTCATTGGACGCGCTGCCTGGCTCCCTTTTGGGCTCCCGTTGGAATGAGGCCCTCGCTCTTGGCTTAAGTAATCCAACCCACCGTTCTGTCGCCTCATTGGTCGAGCTGGAGTTCGAGAGCAAGTCTGGCTGCGGCTGAATCGCCTGCACTACAGACCGTCCCCGTTCTGATGCTCCCGTTCTACAACACCTAAGTTCAACACACGGCCAGCATTCTATCATGTTTCCAAGCCGATAGACCTGCTGAGCAGTCACGGGCTCGCCCATGTCTAATTTGTCTTACAGTGGATGGTGCTGGACCGCACCCTCCAACTCGACTCGGAAGATCACCAGAACATCTGCTGTGACCCCTCCCACCAAGGCAGTTCAACACAGAGCGTGTCGAGCTCCCCCTGGACAGACATCTGGAGTGTCTACGAGGACGTCGCGAAAGAGATCGAGTCGGGCGCCGCAAGCAAGCACCGCGAGGCAGAGGAGGAGAACTTGTGGCGGCGCGCAAGAAGGCGTACGACGAGTGCGTCGCGAAGCCGAGCGCGGCGGAGCAGCAGAAGGTGCTCGACCGCTAGAAGATGCGCATGATGTGCAAGACGGCGGGTGGCAAGGCCAAGATGCAGTAGTGGCGTTGTCACTCCCCCCCTCACCCCCTCCCAAGTTGTTGGTTGAGACTGGATGGGCGTGTGGCGGAACACCTCAAGTCCCGCGCTTTCTGGGCTTTTGTGGCGCCTGCACAGCTGGATGAACACCCGCCGCGCGCGAGGCGCCGTCACGGCCGTGGCTCAGGCAGGCTGCTGGGCGCCCCAGTAAGGTAGGGGACACTCATAATCCACCAACCCCACGTGATCTGTGTCACAGCGTTACGCGCTCGTCCAAATCGGGCGACGACCCTCATTCTGAGCATAAGTACATTGGGGCCTCCCCGTTCAACGAGGACGTATCTCGAGAATTCCCTCCAATATTTTTCTGTAATAGGGTCCTCCTAGTATCCTGCAAATTTTCGGAGCTGTTGGACAAGATCTGCTTGCTGTATTCTTCAAACAAGGGTGCTCAACAGTGTGCGGCACACAACGAAGAACCAAAACCTCAGAAGTAGGTAGAGAAGCAAATTATCTACTTGAATGAACTGTTGGGGGTATATCACTGCTTAAAAAGCTGTTTTTAGCACCTCGGGATGGTCTCAGACAGTGATATCGGCCTTGACAGAAGGGTGCATGTGCAGAGAAATACTGTAGTACCCATCACTCCTGATCTACCTAGCACGGTTCTAAGATGTTGCTATGCCTTTCTATCACACATAAAACAATGCTCTATAGCGTTTTAGGGTAAGGAACTCAATTCAGGCTTTGAGAATGCTGCTGAGTGATTTGAGCGCACAGAATGAGGAATAACGGTCCGATCGCTGCGTCTGAGGCTACAATTTCTACATATTCGGTATCAGGGAGCACTTTGGAAAAATCTCTTGGGAACAGATTCGTGATAGTGTCCCTACGACGGCGGGGATATGGGATTATATGTGCAAAACGCTCCTTAGGCGCCCTCCTCCGCCCGATTTGGCCTGTCACGCTCAGATCACGTGGGGTTGGTGGATTATGAGTGTCCCCTACCTTAGTGATGTGCAGGGCCGGGTCGGGCTCAAAAGCCCGGGGTCGGGCCGGGCTTTTGGGGGCCAGGGCTCGTCAGGACTCAGGATGAAAAGCCCGGCCCTATGGGAGGGCTCGGGCTGGGCCGGGCTCGGGCTCGGGGCCTCGGGCTAAGCCCGGGCTTTTGGGGTGATGCCAGATACCTGAAGACTTGGAGGGGAAACGTGAAACTGCGTGCAGCTATGTGCATGTATCGTAAGTACCATGAGGAGAGTGCTCCAGCAGTGAGTAAATAAACGACGTACAAGCAGCACATCCTACCTGGGCGCCGATATCGACGCACTGTGCGAGTGGGCCCACGTGCCCTTCCCCTCCTCCTGGCCTGCTCTGAAGTTTGTGAAGTTCTCGCTTGAAGAAACGGCACGCTACGCACTCAATGTCCCCGAGGCCCACCGTGTGTGCCTCTGGAACGTCACGGTTGGCGACGAAAACGTCCACTGCGGCCTCAGCCGCAAGCTCTTTGTCGTTTCCGTCACGAACCAGCTGCTCCACCGCCTCTCCTACCGAGAGGCGCGCCCTGGCAGACTCGTCCGAGTTAAAGATGGGCCCCTGCGGGCATGCGCTCGGCCGCCTCATCCACTGCTGCATCAACTTCTTCCCCATGTCCAACCTCTGCACCTTGGACATGACTCTCGGGCCCGCCAACGTGTTTGCGCGTAACTACACCTGCGACCGCGTGCGGGGTGAGCACGTGTGCATGGACTGGCCTGGGTTTCACGACGAGATGAAGATCAACTAAGTCGGATGCCAGAAGGAGGTGCAGGCGGAGCTGGAGGACGTGGCGCACGTGGGTGGAAATACACATGTGTGTATATCATAGAGATCTCTGGAGTATGTTCCCCGATATTCTGAGCAGTGTTTGTACTGCAGGAGTGTGATACGTCAGCCAGAGCCGAACAGATCTAGCTAGAACGAGTGTAGTACGTACTCAATACTACGGCGCCCTCGGGTAAGGTGTTGCGCAGCTTATAGAAGGTGGAGGAGATGGGGACAATGACGACTTTGATCTACAACGTGATACAAAGTCGTGAGAGCGCATCTGAGAGTATGAACCAGACTAGAGGAAACATACGCCAGACATCGCCGCCGACCCCGACTCCGCTCAATACGAACACTGGCCAATCATTAGTGCTAACAGTACTGCCTCAGAAAAGCCCGGGCTTTAGGGCCGGGCTCGGGCTTTCAGAAACAAAAGCCCGGCCCTCAAGCCCTCCAAGCCCTGTGTCGGGCTGGGCTGGGCCGGGCTTTTTAGGGCCGGGTACCCGGGGCTTCAGGGCTTTGAGCCCGAGCCCGCGCATCACTACGCCCCAGGGATGAATATCCCGTCAGAGGGCGCGGGGGCCTCTGCGATGAAGACGGTGTCGCCCCTGTCTGCCTTGCTGCTTCCTGCTCTTGCGAAGGCGACATCGCGCTCACGCGCTTGAATGCCCGCGACCCGCGACCGGCAGGGAAAGCGCTGCTAGGCGGGTGATCCTCGATGCCGTGCTTGAGCGTGCGCATACGCGCGAAGTCGTCCTTGCCTCTAGGCAGGTTGTGACGACGCTCGCGCTGCTCGATGTGCTCCGTGCACACGGCCGCGGTGCTCTCGCGGTTCACGATCCTACTCGAGGTGTGACGCTTCCAGCAGGCCCCAGACAACTCACGCCGAAGGATGTGGTGTCATTCGGGCTAGAACCTTTGAACGGGCTATATGCGCGGTTTGTGGAGTGGCTCTGGGACGAGTATGGTGGACGTGCGGACAGGATGGACGGTTGTAGGACTCATCCTCGGCTTTGGGCAGACGACGGATGTTCCTACGGGGCCTGTCATGCATTATTTCGTGCTTTTTGGCTGTATAATAACTGTATCCTCGTGGATATCTGTGAGCGGTGGGGTCAATGAAGCTATTGTAGATTCGGATCCGGCGGGGTCGTCCCCGCGGTACAACAAGTTCCGATTCTACGCAGTGAATCGGATTTACAATTCCGATTCTACGCAGTGAATCGGATTTACAATGGAGGAAGCGTGGATTACATAACGGAATGCTTAGTCATTTGCGGCCACCATCATTGATGGGTTGATTCTATTGGCTCAAGAGCTGCTTTCCCTTTTGGGCTCCCCTTGGAATGAGGCTCTCGCTCCACGGCTTAAGTAATACGGGCCACCGTTCTGCGTGGTGATTGGTCGAGCTCTTGCTTTCCCTTTTGGCCTCCCCTCGCTCCTTGGCATAAGTAACACGGGCATACGGGCAACTGTACTACGACCTCCTCATTGGCCTCCGTTCGGCGACACCTAACACATCATGATGGCCGGTATTCTATGTTTCCCGCGGAGCAGTTGTGGACTCGCCCCGTGTCTAATTTCTCTTATAGTGGACGGAGCTGGACCGCCGCATCCTCCAACTCGACTCAAGAGGCTGCGGGGATGTCTGTTGCAACCACTCCCACCAAGACAGTTCACCACTGAGCGCGTGGTGCTCCCCTTGGACAGACGTCTGGCGTGTCTACGAGGACGTGTGCATGATGTGCGCAAGCCTCGGGATGGGTGTATGGTAGAACACCTCAACGCCCGTGCTCGCCGGGCTCTTGCGATGCCCAGACAGCTGGACGAACGCCCGCCTAGATGGCGAGGATGCTTGGGCAGGGCATCGAGGGCCGCTCTCTTGGCGGCATTCCCCCCGCAGGTTGCGGGTTGCCCGCGCTCAGGCGCGTGTGCACGATGTCGCCTTTGCGTGAGCGGGCAGCAGCAAGGCAAAGGGGGGGGCGTCACCGTGTCCGCCGTGGAGGCCCGCACCCTCCAAAGGGGATTTATCCCCTGGGCACGCAGCGGCCTGCCCGAGCCGTGGCCGTGAAGACGCGGCGCGCACCGCAGGTCGTGACAACTCTTGCGCTGTTCATCACGGTGACTTCCGCGCCCACTCGGACGCGGTGCTCCTGCAGTTTGTGATTCTACTCAAGGTGCGACGCTTTCAGCAGGCAACAGACGACTCCCTGCGTGCAGCCCTAGGCTGTGCTTCACGCCGAAGGACGTGATGTCATTCGAGCTGAGCCCGTTCAGCAGACTGGATGCGCAGCTTGTGGAGTGGCTCAGGGAGGAGTTGGGTAGCGAGACACGGGTACTTGTGTGGAGAGGATGGACGGCGTCGCCATCAGCCTCAGTCAGGACCTTGTAGGACTTACTACTATCTTCGGCTTCAATGGTTGACGGTGGATGTTCATACGGCCCCTGTCGCGCAGTATTTCATCCTTTTCTAGTATAGTACGACTATATCACTGTGGATACCTGTGAGCTAGGGTGAACGAAGTTTGTAGAATCGGATCCGGCGGGGTCGTCCCCGCGGTTAGAACAAGTGGAAAAAGCGTGGATTACATAACGGATTGCTTAGTCATTTGCGGCCACCATCATTGATGGATTGATTCTATTGGCTCAAGAGCCGCTTTCCCCTTTGGGCTCCCCTTGGAATGAGGCTCTGCCCCATCGCTTAAGTAATACGGGACACCGTTCTGCGTGGTCATTGGTTGAGCTCTTGCTTTCCCTTTTGGTCTCCCCTCGCTCCTTGGCTTAAGTAATACAGGCAACCGTTCGGTCCTGCCATTGACCATGCGCTCATTTTGGGTCCCCATGGATTGAGGCACCCACGCCTTCTTGCTTGGTATGGTCACTCTTAACGACATGGACAGGCTGGAGTTCGAGAGCAAGTCTGGCCGTGGCTTAATCGCCTGTACCAGTGAAGGCACGGCGCGCGCGGCAGGTCGTGATAACTCTCGCGCTGTTCAACGCGGTGACTTCTGCGCGCGCACTCGGCCGCGGTGCTCTCGCGGTTCGCGGTGCCCTCGCGGTTTGTGATTCTACTCAAGGTGGGACACTTCCAGCAGGCACCAGACGACTCCCTGCGCGCAGCCCCAGGCTGCCGAAGGATGTGATGTCGTTCGAGCTGAGCCTGGACAGCGGGCTGGAGGCGCAGCTTGTAAAGTGGCTCAGGGAGGAGTACGGTATATATGTAGCAAGACGCGGGTACTTGTGTGCAGAGGATGGAAGGTGTCAGCCTCAGTCATAACCTTGTAGGGCTTATCTGGGCGGCTTCAATGGTTGACGGTGGATGTTCATACCGCGCCTGTCACGCAGTATTTCGTCCTTAAGTTCTGTTGTAGGATGACTGTACCGCTGTATATATCTGTGAGCTGGGGTGACCGAAGTTTGTAGAATCGGATCCGGCGGGGTCGTCCCCGCGGTAGAACAAGTATGCCGAATCACCTACCGACCTTCAGAAAGTCGAAAAGTCCCTCACGTGCTGCCCTTCTCCCGGCATTTGCAGAAAGTCAGGGGCACGGGGTGCCTTATCCCTGGGACTGTCCCAGAGACTGTCCCGCGCTAGGCTCAGGCACTTGAAATGTAACGCCCTCAGTAACACCTCGCCACGCCCTTTGATCAAGCCGCCACGGTTGTAAGCCACCAACGGCGTGCACGGCTTATGCATTAGAAGTATCCTGCATGCGTAAGCACTATACACAGAAATACCGCGTGCCACTCAAGCAGTAGAAGTAATCAGCATGCTTGCGGTGCAATATACGTTGCAGCATTAAGTATTAGCAGAAGAATATATGCTACTATTTACGGCCCTGTGCGCAATGCGTGAACTGTCGCATGTGAAGCCAGTGCCTCAGTAAGAGTGGCCCAACCACAGAGCTGAAGCGGACTGTGAGGCTTCGCGGGCGAGACGAAGTCGAGTCGGACGAGATGT
>FTLJ01000470.1:0-17271 GCA_900155495.1 Porogramme epimiltina
GCGCTGAGGGGGGTGGCGGAGGGGCTGGGGGCATGTGCTTGCTGGGAGGGGAGGGAGGGGGGCGACGGTCGCAAAGGAGACGCACCTGTTGATCCCAGTGGTCCCACGCCTGGGCAATAATGGGCTCGAGGGACGCGAGCTCTTCGTTGGTCATGGAGAGGGTGCGGAGGAGGTGCTGCTTGAGGAGGGGGGCGCAGGAGAAGGAGAGGAGGAGGGTGCTCGCGAAGGTCTGGCCGCCGAGGGGCTGGCCCTGCGGGAACGGCGGCTCGTGCATCTGGTGCGGCGGGGGGTGCGGATGGGGATGGGGGTGCTGGTGGGTCGGGTGCGGCGGGTGCGGGTGCGGCGGCATCTCGTGCGCCAGGACGGGCTGGTACTGGCCCTCGGCGTCCATCCGGTACTGGACGTCCTCGATGCCGGACATGATCTCGTTGCCCATGTCGAGCCCGAGCTCGCGCAGCTTGCGGGCCTTGACGAGCGCGCGGTGCTTGCGCTGCCGCTCCCGCGCCGCCGTCCGTATGCGGTCCCGCTTCGCGACCTCGTCGGGAGAGAGGTCGTCCTTGCCGTAGTCGCTGCCCGGGGGCGGGTCGGGCGTCTGGGGGAGCGGCGCGGGGGGCGGGGGGACCTCTACGGGAGGAGGGGGTAGCTGCTGGGCCTGCTGCTGAGAGAGGCCGAGGATGCCCTGCTGTAGACCGGCGGCCTGGCGGTCGCGCTCGCGTTTGCGGCGCTGCCGTTCTGCAGCCTTCTCGCGCTTGTGCCTCTGGCTGGGGGTCTCGTTCTCGCGCGACCGTTTGCGCGACGAGGAGGGGGTAGCGGGGATGTGTTGTGTGGCGGGGTCCATCTCTGGGCTCACTCGGGGCGGTCTGTATGTCTATTCCACGGCGCGGGTGACCGTAACGGCCTGCGAGGACGGTAACGGCCCAAGGGCGACTGGCGACGGCGGGGGAGGGCGGTGGTAACGTCGTGACGGTGGGGTGACGAGGAGGAGGCCCCTGCTGTCACACGCCCTCTTATACCAAAGGTGGCGTGGGAACTCGCCCCAAGCCGCCGACCGCATGGGCTCGCCGCGCCTCGCATTGCCCTCCATGCCCGCATGCGCTGTCTTTGTTCACCGAGCTGCGCTCTTGTTTATACGTAGTGTACAATACAGTTCAGACTTCTATGCGACCGTCTTCTTTACCATGCTTTCTCTCCCAGGGCCAACCCCGATCCACTCCACGGGCACGCCCAGGAACGTCTCGATGAACTCGATGTACTTCTGGCAGTTCTCAGGCAGCTCGCCCGTCGTCTTCGCCGCCGCGATCGACTGCTTCCACCCAGGCAGGGTGGCGTATTCCACCTCCACTTTGTCGAGCAGCTCCAGGTCGGCTGCAGCGGGCACCGTTAGACACGAGCATGAACCTTATATAATGAGCGTGGGACTTACCAGGGAAGCCTGGAAGTTCCTTGCCGTCGACGAGGTACTTGACCGCGACCTTAATCTCTTCGAGGTCGTCCAGGATATCCAGCTTCGTCAAGTTCAGGCTGTCGTACCCGTTGATGAGGCACGAGTGCTTCATCACGACCAGGTCCAGCCAACCACAGCGCCTCCGCCGCCCCGTCGTCGTGCCATACTCGCGTCCGACTTCTTGGAGGTGCACGCCAATGTCCTACGCCAAGAGAGTCGCGGTGAGAAAAGGTCGTATTAGAAGTAAAGGACGCTCACGTTGAGCTGCTCGGTGGGGAACGGCCCACCACCAACACGCGTCGTGTATGCTTTGATGACGCCGATCGTGGTGCCAATCTTCTTGGGCGGGATGCCGAGCCCGGTGCACACGCCGCCGATCGTGGTCGAAGACGACGTCACGTACGGGTACGTGCCGAAGTCAATGTCGAGCATGAGCGCGTTCGCGCCCTCGACGAGCACCTTCTTCCCCTCGGAGAGCGCCTTGTGGATGTAAACGACGCTGTCGAGCACATAAGGCCGCAGGCGCTCCGCGAGAGCCTATGGCGGCAATACGTCTACCCGTCAGACGGAGCTAAGGGAAGAGCGGGCGGACGACGCACTTTGTAGCGCACGATCTCGCCCTCGGTGTCGTACTCAAAGTGGCCGTAGCGCTTGAAGCGGCCCTCGACGAGCTTGCGGAACTTGGCGGCGAACGTGTCGTGGTCGAAGAGGTGGTGCACGCGCAGGCCGGAGCGCGACGCCTTGGACGAGTACGCCGGGCCGATTCCCTTCTTGGTCGTTCCGATGCTCGAGCCGCCGAGCTCGACCTCCTTGAGGCCGTCGACGATCTGGTGGAAGTCGAACACGAGCTGCGCGCGGTCCGAGATGAAGAGGCGGCCCGTGCAGTCGAGCCCTGGAATGTGGCGCGGCGCCCAGCGGGTGAGCGAAAAAGGCAGGGTAGAGGCTCAGGGGCGCATATACGGACCTTGCTCTTGCAGCGCGTCAAGCTCCGCGAAGAACGACGGGATGTGGACGACGACGCCGGAGCCGATGACGCCCGTGCACTTCTGGTTCACGAGACCTGCAAAGGAAGGCGCGGATGAGCTTCCTGCTTCTCTCGCTAGGGGACCGCGGCCACGCCAGGGGAGGTACGGCGAAGCGCGGAGACCAGGGATCGAAGCATCGATGACGACGACACGCACCGCTGGGGAGGAGGTGGAACGCAAACGTCTTTTCGACGCGCTCGGGGCCGATGGGAACGACGATCGTGTGTCCCGCGTTGTTGCCGCCGGCGCAGCGCGCGCAGATGTCGAAGTCGGCGGAGAGGATGTCGACGAGCTTTCCCTTGCCTTCGTCGCCCCACTGCGCCCCCAGAACGACGGTGACTGCAGCCGGCCGGCCGTGCAAAGAACGAGGATGAGAAGGTGACGTGAGGGCGGACGCCGCTGCGGCGGCGGGACACGGAGATGACGACGCACCGCTCATGGTTGGCTTGCCTGCAGGCTTGCGCACGCTCGGGTAGGGTGCGGGAGCGTGCTGGACGCGGGGAAGGGCTGGTCGAGGTGTTGTTGTTGCTGTTGCGGGCTTTGCGGGAGGAAGACGCTGCGTGCGCTATCTGATCGCACTCGGGCGGCCGAGTGGAGCTCGCTGGGCGCGCGGTGCGACGAGCGAGAAGTCCGAGCCTGCGTCGTCGCGGGCGACGATGCGGGCGATGGAGGTGGGCGTAGCGGGCAGAGTCATTTTCCTTGCTCCCCTGCAAATCGAGTCCTTTTGGAGTCCCCGAAGGGCACGGCCCGCGCCTCCCGCCAAGAACGCCCCCGATAATCCCGAGCGATCCGATAGTGGCGAGGGGGCGTTACACCGGTTTCTAGGGCAGGTTCAGCCTCTCCATGTCTAGCATACTGCGTATATGCGTTTAAAGCTGTCCTGTTCGCGTTTTCTGTCTCGCGGCTTTCTTGGGACAAAAATTGAGCAGCCTTTCGCCATGTAACGCTTATCGTGAACGGGATCTGTAACTACGTCATATGTCTGAGATCTAAGCGCCCTTGTACTATGGCGCCTTCAGGAAAACGTCCGAGTCACATCCATATAATATTCATTGAGACGGTGCCGCCTGGCAGGCCATACCATCGACGTAAGGTGCGCCCACAAGGAACGAAGGTCTAAAAGCTACAAAAATGCCATTGCCGGAAAGGGGCCATGATCAAATACATTTGTTATTGAGTCTTCATCCATGATAGCAGTGACGACAAGCGGGGGAACTCCACGACCACACTGTCCGCATCCATCCCAGCACAAGCGAAAGGAGACGGTGCCTAGTATCCGACACCGATGAGGTAGTCTGCGAGGCTCTCGACCACGGGGGTCGCCTCAGGGGCCTGGGTCGGTGCAGTATACTCCGCGACGAGGACGGCCTGCTTCGTCTTCACGAGGACACAGCCATCTCCCTGTAGTGAACGCATCAGCACGAGAACGCAATCCGCTAGGAAGGGAGGTATAGCAGATGTGGAAGGTATAGGCACACGAAAACAGCAGCTCAAAGAACGATTGGGTAGGGATACGTACCGCCTTCTTGCCGTATATACTACGGTCGTTTGCAGAGAGAGCAAAGAACTTCTGGCCGGCGAGACGGATGCCGGTCGCGAGCACCTCGTCAGGCTTGTTGAAAGCGCTCACGACCTTCTGTTGCTCTTCTGTCGAAAGCTACGACCGCGTTGATAGAGACAAAGTGGAGATAGTAGGGGTATACAGGATAACGATTTGCAGTGGCGGGATATGCGAAGGATGTTTGCGATCCGGCAGATAGAGTAGATAGAAAGGAAATTGTGCATGAGTTTCTTGCCCTGTCTCTGACGAAGTGGCGGTACGTACCGTGTACCCCGCGGAAGATGCCCAAACCCCACCAGCAAGGCCAACAATCGCAGCCTTTTGGACCTTCCCGCTGCCAACGAGGTTGGTATCGACGTACGCTATGCATTTGGGGAAGATTGGTGAACGGCGGAATCGAAGAAGGAACGACCAGAATAGCTGGGCCCGTGAAAGATGGGAAAGAAGTCTTACCTTGCCAAGACATGGTAACAAGAGAAAGAGCCGGAGATGGAGGTGAGAGAGAAGAGAGCCTAGATAGCGGTGTGGAGGTGAGAGGAGAGAGACGAATACAGGGACACAGGCTTAAGCAAGTGCATCCGCGGCTGTTTCGCCCGCGCCGGAGATCGCCATCCGATAACATCCACTCCGCGATCGCAGGCCCCCTCTTCAACAGCCTCTGCCTCAACAATATTCACTTTTAGCCTTCTTTGTGTACGGATTGCGACAAGCACCTCCTCTACCGAGCGAGAGCATGCAGGACAACCCCCCAGCATGTACTACTGGCGCCAGGGCTCGCGGTGGTGTCTAGTAGCCTCAAGCTAGGCGTCGGTCCGGACTCCGGAAGCCGAATTGAACGCGCGTGGCGGGAGTGCAAGAAGGGTGGGACTAGGTAGTGGACGGCATACTATCCAAAGTCAAGTCGGCTAGCAAGGCTCTAATAAGTACTGCTTTTACCGCGTAACAAGCGTCGTGTCGCAACGAGACAGTGCATCCCAGAATGACAGAACTGGATAATGCTACCAAAGGTGGCGACCTCTTCGCCTCCTCTAACATCAAGAACGGCTACCAAATCAGCTCGCATGCCTCCGATACTGTTATTATTCTTTACCGAGCGCCGTGCCGCAGCGACACAATCACAAAACGGAGTTTCTCAAGGCTGAGCTAGGTTACGCGTTCAACGGCGACCCCCAGACCCACACGCGTGACCCACCGTACCTCAATCCTGTTCTGCCATCCCACATTCCGCGGTGATCGTTCGCGTGTTTGTATGCGCATGAGGGGCATTCCGCTTTCTCGCCGTATGTGCAACACCCCTTATTGACCGCCGCTTGTACCTCGAGACACACTCCGTGATGTGTGTGCGCAAGCGGCGATGCGGTTCTACTCAGTCGGCGGAGCTGCAGCCGGTGTGTTATGGGGCCGGGCTCTCTCAGGGGTCGAAGCGTAAATCTCTAGAAGACTAAGTGAGTTATCACACTGCGCAACTAATCCGCTTCAACATACCTTAACGTGTTCAAACCATATGCAAGGTTTGAAGAGGGTTGGTGGCCGAGAACGAGGGGGTGATGCCCAAAAAGAATGCTCATGAGCGGAAATAACTGCATAAACACGTCACATCGGAGGACCAGCGCCGACGAAGCCCTCTGGCCAGAGCAAGGCTATTTTTGACTGGGTACGGCTCGAGCTGCTATTAGCCCTACGCCGACGTGAGACCGATACTTGCCTTACGCACTAACAACTGAGGCAGGACCGCGCCACGGACGGTCCTTGCGGGCCATAGGCTTGCTGTCGATGTATTGCCTGGACTTGGCACTGGATGACTTCCGTCGATCGACGAGACCGCAAGAAGACTGGAGCGCGGTGCTTGATGTCCTTGTGAGAAGTTGGTGCATCGGCGACTGGACACGAAGATCGGCCTGACCACCCTATTTGAAAGGCGACGTCATTCTGGCATCAGGTAGGTCTGGGGCCTGGCCACCGTTGCCCGGGCGGGAACAAGTCGAAGACGAGCTATTCACCCACGTTCGTGGAAAGTGGATGCATGCGAGAGGTGTAGAACAATTATAAGCTACTCGTGTTTCCATGCTGGCAAAATGGCGTAGAGCAAGCTCGAAAGTTTCAAAGAAAAGGTCGACACTCAGACAAGTCTTTGGTCTGGTTGAGGGGTGTGCGTGGCACGTGAGCACAACAAGCGCCCATGTGGACAGTGCCAGACAGCGCTTCCCTCGGAAGACGACCGACGCAGCACGGGTATGTCTTTGGCGTCGTCCATGAAGTAATGGCCCCGGTCCCTGTCCAGGTTCTCTGAGCTCTGACCCATAGAGTCTGCGCATCATGCAGACCGCATTCCCTCGACGGGCCCGCAAGCCCTTTCCCCGGCTGTGATGGCCTACTCTTCCTCTAGATTCATCGCTGTCAGTCCACGGCGAGGTCCCTCAAGAGACAGTGAGGGGTATAAAAACCATTGCTCAAGCCCTCCATGCACCCCAAGCCAAGCATCTGCCTGCTTCTACAGCTTCACCTCTTACGACCTCGCCCTTTGGCTCTTACGAACTCGCAAAGTCCACAGCTATGATCTCCTTCACCAAGCTGTTCGCCCTCCCCTTCGTCGCTATGGCCTTGGCGTCCGCCACCGCGTCCGCCGCTCCTCTCGAGCAGCGTGACATCTGGGACCCCGCTGTCCTTTACCCCCACACTGGAACGGTGTGGGTCCGCGGCCAGCACCACAATGTTACCTGGTACGTTCTGGCCTACTTGTATGGCAAATTGAGGAGAAATTGACGAGCATGGACACTGAATCCTAGGGACACTTCCAATCCACCCCAGAACGTCACGGACACGACGGGTCTGATCCTCCTCGCCCAAGGCGGTCGTGCCACGACTCGTAAGCCGTCCCCCATACAAAGCGACCCATCTCGGATACTCACTAGCATCCGTGCTCTAGTTATCCTCGCCGAAGGCTTCCCTCTCTCGGCCGGCCGTGTCGAAGTCGAGGTCCCGTGGGTCCAGACTCGCAGCGACTACGCCGTCGTCCGTGAGTGGCTGCTAAAACTTCACTTCTGCGCGTCGTCATTGACTGATCGTCGATGTGTTAGTGCTGGGCGACTCCGGGAACATTGGCCAGGAGTTCACTATCCAGGAGTAATGCGCGAGGATCACCACCGTAAACGCGCAAGGACATTTGGACCATGATGTACTCGCCGCCATGATGTAGTGCGGACTGCAATGGACTCGGATGTAATGATGATGTGATTCTTAGTGTTAACGTGGTTATTACAGTCATGAGTTATTCGTTCCTGTGCGCGCTCAAGCCGCAGCCTTGGGTTGAGCTTTCAAGCAATCTGCCTTGTGCTCCTTCAAATGGGGCCCTCTGGCACGTTTTGTGGCAATACCTGCCGCCTAAGCCTCAGGAGGGATGTAAACAATGACGAACGGAGGTTGGTACGCACGTTGCCTGTCCGCATGCCCCGTAGTTGCGGAGCAGTGTGCTGTGCGCCCGACAGTTAAAACACAGCGCGAGTATAGACTGATTCTTGGCCACTTCGAATAACTCGATGTACGAACACATTTTTCGGGAAACCACATTGTTATCTATCGTGTTGCCCGTATCGTTCGAGTCGTCCACCGCGTATAGATTGGCTTCCCAGTTCGCTACATGCCTCTCCGCCTCCTTGAGAGTCATGGGCTCGTCCAACAAGGCCGTCCCGTACTCGTCTTGGTCGATGCTGTCCAGTCGACGGACGACGGCGTCCCATTAGCTCAGGGCAGCAGAGTACTTGGGGAGCATGTATGTGTATGTATCGTCAACGGTGTGCTGTTTCGTAAGCAATTTCGTGCGGCCAGTCTTGCGGAAGAGCTCCAGGCAGAGGTCCAAGTTACACAAATCGACGCGGATAACAGGGAGACTGGGGACGTGGGCAATGCTACTTAGTGGCGGGGCACACGTACTGTGTAGCGTAGGTGACTAATAGCAGCTGTCGTCTAACGATTTGTTTGCTCTGCTTGCTCGAACGGCACTATTCCACTGCTCACTGCCCCGTCATACTGATGCAATGGAAATGTTGTAAACGTTGTTTCAGAAAGATTAAGCATTATCAATCTCTACGTATCGCATTAGGAATTCTCCAAGTATGTCCTAAAAGACGAATCAGGAAGAGCACAAGATATGACCATGCTATATGCACTTACTAGGTACTTTTGTGCGTGACATAGTCTCGCTCATCCAGAGGACGGCCTGGCCTCTAGGCACTCCGCTTTATGAGAAGCCCAATCAGCTTTTTGACACTTCTTGCTACAATATCTGCAACAAGTACGGTCAGGTGAGCTAGAGACAAGTATGCAGCAGCCACACTACGCTTACCTCGTCTCTCTACATCCGCCGCACCTCCTAAGCCACACGCTGCGCGAACCGCAGAACATGCACCCGAACATCCCTGAGATCGGGTCCCTGGAGTTCGGGGGGTTGCACTTCACGTCGTTGACGTACGCCGTCAGACTTCCATCCTCTCCCGCAATGTGGCGGTCGCCCTCGCGGGACTGCGCGAACGCGTTCCAGCCCTCGACGTGTTTGTCTGCGTGGGCGTGGGATGGCGGCGGGGCCAGGGGCTTGCCGCAGTCGACCGCGTCGAACCGCTCCACAGACGGGCCCCACGTACTGTGCCCCGACGCGTAGGTCGAGAGCACCTGGCGGCGCACCATGCCCAGGACGCTTTGCGGCGCCGAGGCGTTCATGAACGCGAGCAGCGCATCCACCTCTTCGATCTTGCGCATAATGGGCTGTATGAAGCGCGTCAGAACTTTGCACAACACAAACTATATGCGAACGAGGGCCACTCACGTCGAGCTCCGCGAAGTCCTCGTCCATCTCGTGCCCGCGCATGACGAGGTCGATCAAGGCCCGCAACTCGTGCACGGTGGCCAGGTCTCGCGCGTCGGGCGGCGCCTCTGCGACGAACGCGTCCGCTTCGCGGAGCGCTCGGGAGAGGAATGCGTGGCCGAGGCTCTGCGCACGGCGCATCGCGCATCCGGGGGGGCCGTCGCGAAGCATGCGGAGGGCTAGCCCGAAGGCGCTGACGGCGGCGTGGTAGCGAAGTTTGTGCTGCAGCATTGGGGAGGCGGAGGGGCAGCTGAGCCCCCGTTGGGCGGCGCGCAAGGCGCGCTCGTCCGAGCTGACGAGGGCGAGGGTATAATAGGCGAAGGCGAAATCTGGACTCCGCTGGGAGGCGGACAGAGCACATTCCCCCGCACTGAGAGTATCATTGTGACGAAGGCAATGGTGGATCCAGAGGATGTCGGCGGCATCGCGATCGGCGGCGCTGGGGGTCCCGGACCGGAGGGCTTTAGTGGCGGCCGGGAGGAGCTTGCATGGGTCTGTCAAGAGTTTGGGGAGCGTCGCGAGGAGATCTTCGGACGGGTTGTCAAAGATGTCGTAGTAGCAGAAGGCAGGCGTGTCGACGGCGTAGCGTATAGGACATGTCTGCAATACTGCGGCAATGCCTCGTCCGACGGCGAGGAGGTCGCGTGGTCCGAGCCCGCCACAAATACCAGTCCTAGCTATGACCGTACGATACTCTTGCTCGCTGCGAAGAAGATCGCATGTTTCGGTAACCACCAATGAGCGGGAACCGAGGGAATCTTGGAGAGGGAGGGGAGGAACGTCGTCTTTGAGGAACTTCTTCATCTGCACGATGTCGTAGGACGGGACACTTTCTGGTTCCTTCTCGAAAGTGGCTTGACAGATGGACCGCAGCTTCTGTATCGACGTGGCGCGCGTGGTGATGGTCTTGCTCCGAGTATGGGCGACGAGAAACGCGAGCATAGCTGGTTCGGCGCGGCACATGGTTGGAGCACTCCTGACTGCGCTGGACATGTAGCAGTGCACGTGCGTCATCACGCTGTACGATACGTCCGGCCGGCAGAATGCGTCCAGCGCGACACGCGTCACTGGACCGAATGCTATGTCCGCAAGGTAGGCGTCGTCGATCCCGGGGTTTGCGTCGAGGGTGAGGGAGACAACGTGGATGAGGGTGATGATCGCCTTCTCCATGATGCAGGGCTGGTCTGTGTGGACCTCGAGCAGACGGAGAACGCGGACGTTTAGCTTGGCAGCATCGGAACGACCCAGCGCGTAATGTTTGGTGATCACTGTGAGGGCGGAAAGAAGCACGCAGATGCTCGACTGCGGACCGTCGTCTAGGAGCTTCTCAATCCTCTTCAGGACGCCTATCGCATCAAGTGTAAACACACATCCTACTATCGTCATGCGTCAAGGAGAGCCGCACCTGTGCCCATAAGTTGTTCGCATAATATACTGTCCGCAGACCAGTACGCCCATATCACAAGCACGAAGTCTAGTCTCCCGAAATCGCCCTTACGTTGCGCCGATATGTACTCGCGTTCGAGTGTCTCGGAGTAAGCGTGGAAGTTTGAATGCGCTTTCTTCAAGCCGCCGCGCTTAGTGAAATCTATTGTGACGTCAGAACCCCCGCGCGTGCTTATGATAAAGATCTCAAGCCGGAACTGAGGACATACCAGGAAGACACGATGCCTGGCAGAATGCTTGCACAGCCAGTCTCAAATCATCCTCAAACATCGATTCGACCGTACCGCAACCTCCGACTTGCGTTACGTGCATCTTTTTGGGAGCGGGGCTCGTTTTAGCGACCGTGATCATGGTTGTATGCTGCTACGTTGGCCGGCTTGTAAACATGATACTGGACGGCCGATACTAGTAGAAGTCAGGCACTCACCTACGCCGACAAGCCAAAGGTGATGAATGGCAAGATGATGAAGGCTTGAATCCCATGATTTTGCGTCCGGATGAAGTTTTCTGGTAGATCTCAGGGGGTTTCATGAAGAGGGGTAAGTTGCTGTATTGCGGCCAAAGCCACAACCGCCCTAGTGTTTCGTGACGGATTGGTGACCCGGAAGGGTAACGCACTGTGACCTTACCACGTGAGCGTGATGGTGGCGAACGGAGGGCAGATATCGACCATTTACCCACTTGAGGCCCGACGCTTCGACCGGCCATCCTTTCTTGAACCTCTCTTGTGCGTGGTGGATTGCCTTAGAAGTAAGTAGGTCGGCACGGCATTTGATCATTTCTAGATGACGTGTTAGCGCTATGTTTGACTAGAAGCTGACGCACCGCGTTTACTCATCACCAGGCGACGACGCGAACCCCGACAGGATGATTCGAACTCGCGCGACCCAGCGGCAGCGCCGTTAGTCCCTTGCCTACAGCTACTGTCACGACCCGCCGCGGAGTGCTGTCATCAGCACCGCGCAGCGGCCGGAAGGCGAGGGCCCGCGCGCGGACGACACGGTGGGTACCGATGAGTCAATGCGCGATCGGGCAAGTACTGAACGCAGTCGTCGGGACGATTATGCAGGCGTCGGATAGCCTACCGACTAGCATGAGAACAGGTAGCAGATGCATCCCGGTCGCCTTACGGTTTCGGAATTCTGAACTAACTTGTACGGCAGGCTGGTACGGCCCCTATCGGACCCCTCAGACCAGTTTCCGGCCGGACATCCGGCACTCGTGAGTGGCTGCCGACCGGGGGGTTGGGGTCTGTCGACACATACGATCCCGATTTCATGCTTGGACTCACGAATATCAGCTCCGAGACATTCGCAAACCCGCGGCACCTCGGCGTATGACATCTGACGAAGTCAAATGCTTGCATTTCCTGTCTAAGGAGAGACGCACGGTTAGTGACGTGGTCCGTCGAATCCGCTCGCTGACCTACCACCGAAGAATCCCAAGGCTGACACGACGTCCGCGTGTTCTCACAATATGTGGTGCGTTTCTCGTTCATCCGGCACGAATTGGCGGCTCGCACCTAAGCGAAGACGGATTCCTGGTGGTAACAAACACTACGCGGACGGGCGCGCACACCGCCACACGCACTCAAATCCCCCGGCGGTGCTGCTTTTGCGAAGCGACTGCCAACTACGCCGGCGGGCGTCTCACGGCCGTCAATTCTCCACGTCCTCTGCGTGCACGGCGCGCGTGACAGCTGTTCGCGCTCCCGCCCGCGCGCCGCCGCTTGCATCACTGCTTCGACGGCGACTCTCGTCGGTGCGAAAACGAATAGAATAAACGTCGCGGGAGCATCTTCCTACCGACGCGAGAAGAACGGCGTTTTGGAGCTCCTGCATTCAGGGTCCCCGCGCAGCGCCGGAGGTTTTGGATCCATCATACGCTAGGTATGGTCTTCTGGGCTCGCGGACGACGGAGTTGGCTGCATGCTTACCACTAATTGGCAGGTGGTACTCACCCTGAATCGTGGCAGCGCCCAATATTCAAGCGCTGATGTAGCGGCGCGCAAACGCCCACCGGGGTTTTCGAGCACGACTCGCACGGGCGACGGATTTCGGAGAGCGAAGAGTGGCAAACCCATAACGCGCTACTCCGCCTTCTGTGTCTGTATCAAGTGGGTTCTGTCCTATCACGCTGACCGTCTTTTGGCAGGAGTTCGCTGTGGCACACGCCACCTCGCGGGCGTACATCGATGAGAACACAAGCCGCATGCCCACCCACGATGGGTTCCAACGCCGGTCATCAGACTAGTGATACACCACACCGAATCCCATCCTCATCGTTGCGTTTCCCCAAGAGCATCGATCATAGCTCCTATCAGGGGAACAGCACCTCGCCGTGGCGCGTCAGGCCGGGCGCATCGACCGCGCTTCTCGACACCAACTTCGCGACAGGGCGCGCCGCGCACACCGAGATCGCCCCAGCCCCCACGTCAGAATCAAAGAAGTCGATGCACACACCCCCAGAGCGCTGCGGCCAGAACGCGCAAGGCTCCCCTGGCACGCTAGCACCTATCTTGGCGCGCAGCAGCAGCAGCGCCAACGCTGCGCGCCCGGCACACCTGCGTGGGCGCCCAGACCCTCTCCTTCAGGTCTCCGGGATTCGCGGGCTCGGGACGGGCTGAGGACTGCCAGGTTGGGCCGTCTTCCCCGCCCTTGCGGGGTCGTGGCGCGTGGAGTCTGGCCCCCCAACCTGCTTTCACGCCGTTCTATTCGCGTACGCCACGCCCCCAATGGCAGGGGCGGCTTTCTGCTCGCTCCCGGGCTGGCGTTTATTTTTATCGAGCGCGAGCCGCTCTCACCCACTCGCCACCGATTACTTTCCTTCAGAGTTCTGCTAGGCGCCTTTTACGTATATGTACGGAGTGGTGTATGTCACCACTTGTAGACTTCCGTCTCGTAGAATGGTTACAAGGCGACCGAGGGGGATCTGCGGAGGTGCCACTGATGCGACCGATGGACCATTTGCCATGCCCGTATCTACAAGTCTGCGCAAAGCACCAAGTGCGCATACCAACGCGCGCGTGCTAGCCGAGAGGAGATACAGAGGGGCCAGTCGAGAGGGAAACACGTACTCTCCTTTCAAAATGCCACATACTTACACATCGCATGCCGATGACATCCCCGGCGTCGGTCAGGCTCGGTCAGACGCCCCGCGCACCCAAGGCGGGCGGGCGTCCTAGCGCGCGCCGCGGACATTGAACTTTGAAAGATCCTAGCTCCAAGGATGCCCCGGATGACTGCGCCTGCGCCGTGCACGCGATCTAGTGTGTGTAAGCGCAGGCTCTATCCTTGCCTATTATTGCGTCAGATCTTACAATGTGTTATAGCATTCGGAGTCAAGAGTAAGTCATGCACGCACGTGACCTACGACTCGGGAGATGACGAAATTAAACTCTGTATGCAACCCCCTGGGCGCACTTGTCATTTGTGTTCATGAACTTTGCGAGCGTGCGTCTCTCTTTTGTGCATGTGACAGGGACGTTCCTGAGGCCTCGATGGGGAGTGCGGACGCCGTAGTCCGTAGAATAGATGTCCTCTTGTAAATCGGGATCGCTAACAAAACATTCAGGGCGGGCAGCGTTACTCTTCTCCGCGGATGAGCGTCGAGCGCCCGACTATGAACATATGCGCCCGACTATAAACGCAGCACCCTGCAACCGAGGCGTCATTAAGGAATTGGATTGTGGTAGGCGCGCGGCAGCCTCAGCGGCCAGGAATTCAACTAAGTAGCCATATACATATGGTAAACGCCAGGTCCCAGAAACTTCGCCGCACCACGTACCCTAGCCTCGCACCGATCGTGGCCGCGGCCGCGGCCACGCATCACAGACGTGGTGTGGTCAGATCTGACTCCCGAGGAGCCCCCCCCCCCGCCTGAGAGCGGCCGGGCGACGACGACAACACGGCGATGACGACGGCACCGCATCACGAGGGATCGGTGCAGCGGTGGGGGCGCGTATGGTGGCTGGCGGCCGCGGCGATGACGCGCGCGCTCGGGGGCGTGCATCGCGCAGCACCCGCTCTGAGAAGTGCCTAGCGCTTAGCGCTTGGGACTTCCGCGGTCCATGTATTCCCAGCCGCGCCCCCTTCGCAGCCGCTGCGGACTGCAGGTGGGTGCTGGATGCTGTATCGCGCACGGCCCGCGGGTAGCGCGATCCTTGGGATCAGCTGGGACTCTGGGCATGTTGACTCTCGGCGGGGCGGGTGGAGGCCTAGGTGCATTGTACAGTGTACATCGGCGCATCCGGGCAGGAGGACCCGCCCACCGCAGTCCTGCAGCCCGGCACTTTGAGCAAGTGCGCACACGCCAGGCCCGCGCGCACTTGAATTGTACATGTTGTGCCTGATGCGCGGCCGCCACCGCGCCTTCGTGTCCTCCCGGGGACGGTGGACCTCGACAGGGCGACGTGCGAAGCGCGAGCTCTTCGGAGCGGGAGATCAGGCCCCGGGTGCGCGGCGGCGAGACTCGAGACTGCCAGTGGGAGGCCTCGAGCGACAAATGCATCAGCGGCGCGGGCGACCGTGGACAGGCGCACGTCGCGCGCTATCCGCCGCCATCTGTCTATCCGTGCCTGTCTATCCGCTATCCGTGTATCCAGTATCCAGTATCCAGTATCCAGTATCCAGTATCCGGAGGAGGCGCGTCGGCCGGCTGCGCGTGGGGGCGTACTTGCGTTCGCGAAGCATTGAGGCGTGGTGGTGGTGCTGCAGGCTGCAGCACGCACGGCGCCGGCGCCCGACCCGAGTGCGGTGCGGTGCAGATGGCACAAAGGAGCGCGCGCTGGTGGCCCGTCTGCGCTGCGCGGCCACACGTTCCTCGATCGAGACCACAAAGGGCGCGAGAAGAGAAGAGAAGAGGATTCAAAGGAGGAGAGGGGGCAGCGCTAGGCCCAAGGGGGCGTCGTCGGAGGCGGAGATGCATCCGAGTCTATCGACAACGCAGGCTAGATGGACGGCGTCGCCATTGAGAGTGGCCCAGCAGGAGAGTGGCCTGCGGAGCGCCGGGCCGACGCGGGGGCTCGGGGCTCGGTGGGCTCGGTGGGCTCGTGATTGCGCGCGTTTGGTAAATTTAATGGCAGGATGGCCCCTCCGCGAGCCGGGCCCGGCGGCATGATTCATCGGGCCTTACGAGCCTCGCGCGCGTGCCGCCGCGCCGCGCCCGGGTCTTGCGTTGCGCGTCCTTCGACGTGTTCGGGTGTACAGTCAGGCTCTCTCCCAAGGACTGACGGGGCTTGACTCGCGCGGGTGCTGGGTGCTGCTGCAGCGCTGCGCTGCCGTCGGCCGACGGGGCCTGTCGCGAGATCTAGAGGCTGGAGCTACCGTGCACGCTCTGGGCCGCGCTCAAGTGACCGTCCGCGGGCCTCCTTCCTGCGCGTGGGCCATTCGGAATCGCGCTATTCATGCCCTCTCGGGAGGCGCGCGGGCAGAGTCGGGTCCACTCCCGTGCGAGGCAAAGGGGGCGGTCGGCGTTACGCCGTGCGCGCGCGCACGCATGCCCGCTATACAATAACAATATCGTTTTAAATTTAATGGAGCGCACTGCGAGCGAGCGGGGTCGGGCCTTCGGCCTGGCAAATTCGGAGGCAATGGGGGGGAAGGGGGGGACCCACCCGGACTCGCGACGCGGCTCGGAGGGCGCAGGCGCGCGTCCGACGTCCATCCCGATCGCTGAGGCTTGAGCGTCAGCGGCCCGGCGGGCTGGCGCGGCGCCATTTATCACGCTTGCGGCTTACTGAGGGGCCCGCGGCCACAGCGGCCGCGATGCGCGGCCGGGCGGTGACGCCGACGTCGTCTCGTCGCGCCATGCCCCGGGTGCGCAAGATGATGACACGATGCCCGCGCCGGGCTGGGGTGGGGCAACGGACGCGGCTGCGCGGCCCCGGCTGTCAGGACTTGCTGTTCAGTGGGGCTTGGCCCCTGGGGAGGGAAAGGGCTTGGGCGTGGATGGGCGGGCGGGCGTGCCGCTGGCGGAAGAGGGGCGGAGGACTCGTGCTCTTCTCGGGGCTCGGCGGTGGCGCCGCTTGGATTGTTCGACTAGGGGCGTGTTCGACGTTGCTCGCACGTTTGTTGTAATTGAAGAGGGGCACACACACGCTCGCACAAAGAGATAGGGGTGTTCGACGATGCGATGCTATTGCAAGTTGCTGTGCGGGGAGACTGTTGTAACTATTGGTACAATATATGTAGGATGATTGGCGTGGCTGTTGGGAACACTGAGATGGGGGGAGGGCGCGGGCGTGCGACTTACGACACGGGCGCGGGAGGATGATGACGATGATGAGATGATGTCGACCATGACGAGAGGAGAGGAGGAATGGGAAAACGTGCACAACTAATGAGCGAATTATAGATCTCTAGCAGTAGAGCGGGAGCAGTGCGACCGGGATCCATGTCGGGAACGAAAGCATAAGTTACGCCCGCGCGGGTGCGTGCGGCGGCGCGTCAAAGCAAATTTTGTACAGCGAAGGGCGAAAGAGGGGGAGGCAGCGGAACGGCGCGGCGCGGCTTATGCGCGGACGGGCACCGCGTGCGACGCGGGCGGATGCCGCGCGCCGGCGGGCGTCGCGACGTGCGGCTGCGAGTGGAAGTGCGGGATGGGGAAGGAGCGGAGGAGCGAGAGCGCGGATGAGCGCGTACGCTGGTGGTGGGGATGTGACGTGTGCGAGAAATCGTCGGCGTGCGCGTGGGGGTTCGCGGAGAAGTCGAGCTCGAGCTTCGCGGGGACGGTGGCGAAGGCGGTGGCGGGCTCGGGGGTGCGGGGGAGGGAGAGGGACTCGAAGGAGGACTCGGAGTCGACGTCCATGTCGCTCGAATCGACGGACCAGCGCGAGCCGAGAGGCGAGCTCGTGCGGCGGGCGTGGTGGCGGTGGTGGTGCTTGTGGGGGGCGACGTGGGTGGCGGGGCGGGAGAGGGCGAGGAGGGTGTCGTGGTGC
>FTLJ01000471.1:0-38038 GCA_900155495.1 Porogramme epimiltina
CGGTGGACCCGTGGGCGCTGCCGTGGGGCGTTGAGCGGTGAGCGTGCGGGGAGGGGGGGCGTTGTGTGAGGTGTATTATTGTTGTATATTAGAATTGATTTTGGATGGACTTTTTGAGTTTGTGCGTCGGAGTGCGGAGCGCGGGTTGTTGCTGTTGGCGAAGTGTGTCCGGATCTGGTGGTGACAGAAGCGTGACCTCGTTCGGACACTTGAGTAGAAGTGGGTGGTCTGGGGCGACTTCCATCGCTCTGCCGGTGCCAGTGCCAAAATGTTCCTGAGGAGACGAACGTGAGCGTTAGTTCGCGCTGATACGAGTAATACGACCTAAAGCCGATCAGCCTGTGACTACGCACTCACTCGTGTGGCCAATTGACCGTGTCTATGGGTTCTACGCTAGGTAGTTGCGTGTCTGTCAACTGCATACAATTGTTCAAGCTCCCGGTCCTCTCGAACCTGATGATTGGAAGGCCGATGCATGGACGCGGGACGAAGGAGGAGGCGAAGTGAAGCGCCCGCCTTACCGCCACCGAACCCAAACAGGGCCAAAGCCCGGGTCGCGCACGCAGCGACTGGATTTTGCCCAATCCGTCTCGTCGTCGTCGCTCGCGTCCCCTCCCTTCAAGGCCCCCTTCGCCGCCCCGTCCCTCTCGTACCCCCTTCCCGTCTCGCTCTCTCGCTCTCCCTCTCGCTCGCCATGGCTGCTGCTCCCTTCTCCGACGGCATTGGTATCGCCAACCTGCCCAACCAGGTGCGTTTCGTGGTGTTGGGCGCCAGCGGGCGTGTGTACGGGGATGGAGGTGCTAACGGTGCTTTTGGGAATGTAGAGGCACAAGATCGTCGCCAAGCGCGGGGCGCACTTCACTATTATGGTTGTCGGTGAGTGTACCTCCTTGTACTCGGAATGTGGGGCTTTGCTGGCGGTGGGCGAGGCTGTTGGTGCGCGAATATGGTCGCGGCGGATTATGCCACGCTGTCTGCTGTGCGACCGTGTTTGGGCAGCTGCACCCTCCGTCCCTGCTCGTTCTGCCCCGTCCGCATGGTGTTGTCGCCTTGCGCCGACCCAATGGCCTCCGTCCTTGTATATGCCCCGCTCGTGAACGCGACACTGACGCGCCCCGTCGCCAGGCGAGTCCGGTCTCGGCAAGACGACGCTCATCAACACGCTCTTCTCGACCGAGCTCTCCGCGTCGAAGAACTACACGAAGCGGCACCAAAAGCAGCTCGACAAGCTGACCGAGGTCGAGATCATCAAGGCGGAGCTCGAGGAGAAGCAGTTCAAGACGAAGCTCACCGTCATCGACACGCCCGGCTTCGGCGACTACGTCAACAACCGCGACTCGTGGGCGCCCATCGTCGACTTCATCGACGACCAGCACGAGGCGTACATGCGCCAGGAGCAGCAGCCCGAGCGCAAGGAAAAGATCGACCTCCGCGTCCACGCGTGCCTGTACTTTATCCGCCCGACGGGCCATACGTGAGTGCGGTTTGCGCGGCTCTGGGTGTTTTGGGGGGAACGGCGGTTGCTGACGCGCGCGCTGGGATGTGTAGCCTTAAGCCCCTCGATATTGAGATCATGAAGCGTCTGGGCACCCGTGTCAACCTCATCCCCGTCGTTGCCAAGGCCGATACCCTCACCCAGAACGACCTGTACACCTTCAAGCAGCGCGTACGTCGAATTTCCCGCTGTGAATGTGCTAGCACTCATGTCCCGCGTCCTACAGATCCGGCAGGTCATCCAGGCTCAGGGCATCCGCATCTACCAGCCGCCCATCGAGTCCGACGACGAGGTGAGCGCTGAGCACGCGCGCGTGCTCTCCGAGGCGATGCCGTTCTCGATCATCGGCTCGACCGAGGACGTGACGACTGCGGACGGGCGCACGGTCAAGGGGCGCGAGTACCTGTGGGGCGTGGCGGAGGTGGAGAACGAGAACCACTGCGACTTCCGGAAGCTGCGGTCGCTGCTCATCCGGACGTACATGCTCGACCTGATCTCGGGGACGGAGGAGCTGCACTACGAGAACTACCGGCAGGCGCAGATGGAGACGCGCAAGCTGGGCGAGGCGAAGCCGCGCAAGTTCGAGAACCCGAAGTTCAAGGAGGAGGAGGAGGCGCTCCGGAAGCGGTTCACGGAGCAGGTCAAGGCGGAGGAGAGCCGGTTCAGGCAGTGGGAGCAGCACGTACGTGGCCTCGTCTCTTTGAGTTGGCGTGTGGGGAATGTGGTGCTGACGTGTGCGGGCGCGAATGTAGCTCATTGCGGAGCGCGACCGCCTCAACAAGGACCTCGAGATGGCGCACAGCGCGATCAAGGCGCTCGAGGCCGAGCTCGACAACCTCCAGGTCGGCTACGGCCGTGGCACGGGCAGGCGGTAAAGCGACGGGGTTGTGCCCGTCCGTCCTTCTCTCCGCCGCCCCTAAGCCATTCGTCAAAACTATTACTTTTTTTTGCGACCCGGACCCGTAACGATACCCTCCGACCCGCGTTCGCTCGTTCGCCCCCGTGATACGATATCTCCCCGCGCCCCTGCTGCTTGTTGTGGTCCTCCCTTATCCTCCGTCCATCCGTCCGTCCGTCCCTTCCATACCAACCATCCGGGGGTTCATATGGCCCTCTTGGACGTCCGTCGCTCGTTCCGTTTTGGCTTTGGCTTTGGCTGAGTCCGCTTTTGGTACACGTATCTCGATATTTTCATGGCTATTCACGGATAATGTCTTTTGTTTTCGAATGGAGCGCGCGCGTGTGTTGTTTAAGTACAGGGATGTGCGTGAGCACTGAGGACGATCTCCCGGCTATGAGCCGCCCTCGAGTGATGTCATACGCATACGGTGCTTCCTGAATCCCCCCTCTGTATGTCTTTGGCTACCGACGGCAGGTTTTTTGGCTCGCGAGTGCGGGAGTTAACGGGGATATCTGGTATCTAATGGAGCGGTGGCACTAGTCCCGCCTTGGAGCACGGAGAGGCTCCGCTTCTGTCAGTGGAGCGCGAGTTGTGCGACTCCCTCCCTCCGTGCGACAAGGTTCTGTCGAAGGACACATGCCCGCGGCGATCGTCCGGGGAGCCGGGTATGGAGAAGTGCTAGTGGCTGCGGCGGCCTTTTTGCTGGTTGTGCTGGGTTGTGCGGGACATTCGCTGCCGTTTCTCGGAGTTGGTGCTGGATATGAGCGGTGCTTGTGCCGTCCGTCCCGCGTAAGGTTCCGCGGGTGCTGGGCTTCGGAGAAGTGGGTGGCAGGTGCGTTCGTCGACGTTCGAACTTCGAAGCTGCGCGGGGGGCCAGGGGCCAGGGCGCCGGGCTCTAGATGCTGCCGAGTGGGTGGCCATGGCCATGGGGTGGATGGACCCCGGCCGTCTTCGCGCGGCGAACGGGCCTGCGGGGAAGGCGAAGGCGGGGGCTACTGGGCACTCTCTGTGCTGCGTACGGAAGGTGGGCTGCTGGTGTGCACGGGTCGGGGGTCACGCACCTGCAGGGCCCGACGCAAGTGCCGGGTTCCCTCATCCCGTGCGCGACAGGGACCGCGCGCATGTTCGCTCGTATATGGTGTGTAGGTTGCGGTGCGCGGCCGTATACTTACTTATCTGCTAGCTTGAGCGTCACTGTCAACGGGTGTAGAGTGCGCTGTGGGGTAGGCGGAGCGCAGCCGGGGTTGCCGACTTGCCGTGCTGCCACGGGAAGCCGCCCCTGCCCGCGTTGCCGCGCAGGCGTTGGCGTTGGCGTTGGCGTTCGTTCGTGATGCCGGCCGCGGAGGCGGGAACGTATGGGGGTGCCGGTGGGATCTGGGGTTACAAGGCCTGTGATGCGGCGGGGGTAAGCACAGGGTTTCGGGCGAAGGACGTGCCACGGGCTGCGCTCGAAGCGTGTCAGCGGGGCGAAGCTCTCTTGGGGAAGCGTGCAGCAAGGCACGGAGAGCGCGGCGGGAGAATTGGGAAGCTGTGGGGTGAGTTAGGGTGTAGTTTGGGTGAAGGATAGGAGGATCCTCACGGAACTGGGATGGCCCGAGTTCCTTCTCTGGGGACGGTCGAGCGTGCTGAGCCGCGGGATGTCCACTCGGTCGTACGAGGCGAAGAGGAGCCTCTTATTAGGGGACTGTCAGGAAATAAGGGAAGTGTGGAGATTGTTGGAGGAGCGCTGGGGATAATATGCACCCTGTTTCCAAGATCATGCGGGGGCCCTGAACTTTCTCAGCCGTTGGCGCAAACATAGAACCCCGAAGGGAGCCTATGGAGCGGGCGAGCGATGCGCGGCAGGCGCGCGGCGGTCGATATACCGCAGCGAGCAGGAGGCGTTGAATAACTCGGCCTGGGTTCCTAATCAGGAAGGTGGACCACGCGCGTCTGATTGTGATCGGTCTCCAAATGCAGGCGCCGGGGTCCCCTGCCTTACGTTTCAGGACACCTGCCGGATGCGGCAGGCCGAAGCGGGCACAGCATGATGTCGGTGACCCGTAGTGGGGCCCAAAAACACGGACAAACACCGCTCTCATATCTACACCCCCGACTCGGGGTGGCTTCTCGCCACCCACCGAGCCTCCGAGTCCTTTGCGCGCATTTATCATCGTCTTTTACTCCTCCACAACCACCATGTCGCTCCCCACCATCGCGCGCCGCACTCTCGCCCAAGGCGCTAGTGTTCAGTCTGCCAGTTCGACTCCGGCGCTCGCCGTTGCCGCCGCCGTTGCCCGCCGCGATGCGTCCCGCTCCAGGAAGGCTACACGCACTCCAGAGACCAGCTGGTAAGTCTTCACTCATTTCTCCAGTGTTTTTTCCTGCAGCGCTTGTGCACCGCTTTTCTTTCTTTCTCTCCCATCACGGGTCGGTGTCTCGGTCCGGGCGCCGTGCGTGCTTGCTTTCTCGCGTACTGAACATTCTACTCTGCTTTAGCCACGCGGGCGGCTCTTGCTCTGTCCCCAGGGTTCGCGCCTTCCACTCCTCTTCCGTCAACCGCCAGTCCGAACGCGGCACCTCCTTCCAGAAGCGCCGCGAAGACCTCCCCGTCTCCTCGTGGAGTCGACCCCCACGCCCTTCGCAGGATGCGGACGATGACGTCGTACCCACCTATTACATCGAGCGCAAGAAGCAACGCGAGACTATTTCGCAGCGCAAGGAGGAAGAAGGTAGTCTCATGGCCGAACTCAACGCCGGCATCCTGAGTGAAGGCCTTGCCGCGGCGACGCGCGCCCGCGAAGAGAAGATCCCCGTCGAGGTCCGTCTCCCCGACGGCAGCGTCAGCCATCCGAGCGGCTTCGAGCCACCGACGGCGGAGACTGAGTTCCACCCCGTCGCCGCGAAAGTGGCCACTGAGGACCACCCCCTCCTCTCCACTGTCAAGCAGCCATGGGACGAGCGTGAGTTCGTCGAAGCCGGCGCTGACCCAATCGAGCCTTGCCCAGTGACGGAGGCGGAATGGATCAAGCGCATGATTGAAAGCGGAGGCGGTAGCAGCCTCTCGGCTGTCCAGGACCTCGGTGCAGAGACGTCGTCTGCGTCAGAGAGCAGGAGCACCCGTACGTCTGCGTGGGATCCGCCGGCGCCGTCTCGCTCGACGCACGACCCGGATAGCGTCGTGCCGCAGTTCTACGTCGAGCGCAAGAAGATGCGGGCGGCCGTCGACGACCTGAAGGGGGCGCACACGGACCTGATGCACGAGCTGAACGCGAACATCCTCGCGGACGACGTCGCGGCGCACATCATGCCGCGCGAGGAGAAGATCCCCGTCGAGATCACGCTCGAGGACGGCACGGTCGCGCACCCGAGCGGGTTCGTGCCGCCGACGGGCGAGACGGAGTTCCACCCCATCGCGGCCAAGTCCGGCGACGAGGTGAAGCAGCCGTGGACGGAGGTGCTCGCGACGAAGGTGCCCGAGGAGAGTAGGGGGCTGCACACGAGCGCGGCTGTCCGGGACGGGATCTGGCGGCGGCGCGGGCTTGGGCTCGCGAGGGCGCCGAAGATCGCCGTGCGCCAGGGGAAGTGTGCTTGAGGACTGGCTATGCGTTTGTCGCGACGCGCACAGTTATGCTTGTCTTCTGATACCCCCTTTGCTATCGCTTGTCTGCTTTCACCATGTTATAATAGTCTTTCTCTCGTCACGTGTATACTAGTAGGCATTGTACAGCTGCATACAGAGATATGGTGGTTCCTTCCATCGTAATCATGCATTGTGAGATGTGCGAGATGACGATGCGCCTGGCTTTTGGGTATGTTTTATATTTGGTGACATTGTTCTCTCGGCCCTCGTGCCCGTCGAAGTGCTGCAAATCAGTATGCGACTTCTTTGGAAAAGTCGGTTTCTATACTCGATGTCTCTGACCATGCACTCTGAAGTCGCCCTCTTCTGTAGAACCAGAGAGCCTCCCTCGGGTGTAACGTTTTGCTCCGTTTAGATCACACATCCTGCATCTAGTAGAATGTGATCATAGTACTGGGTCTAGTATATATGGATGTCAAGTAAGTACAACCGTTGCAAGGTTTCGAACAGCGTACTTGGGTTGGGACAGCTCGAAGAGCTGGTTTAGACGCGATGTCCAGTGACACGAGGATGTCAATCAAGCGCACGCAAGGAGGCGTACCACATGAAGAGGTTGATAGAGGCGTGCGATGAAAAGAAGGCAACTCTCGTAACTTGCTTCTCATGGAACATTTTGGCGTTGCGGACCGGCCCCAACCTTATAAATATTGAATAGGGATAGTTGGATAAAGGTCCACAAAAGAAAAGCCGTGCTGAGAAGAATAACAAAGGCCCCATGGGTGATGCTCATGTCTAAGGCACGTTTATTGTAAAGGAGGACCCATATGTGGCACTTGTCGAGAGCGGACGCGTTTCACATTCAGCCGGATCAGGTGTGGAGTGAACTCTGAGTCCGGGCGCTCAACGCGATGCACTCGGAGCTTCGGCGTGGTCGGTTCCAAACGAGAGCAGTGTTAGGAGGGACTCGATAAAGGTGCAACGCCTGGTAACAAGGGGGTTGACTAAGTCATTGAACTTACAACCCGGCTTGGAAAGAGGGCATGGGAGGGTGGCCGTCAGAGCAAAGGTTCAGCAAGGCGAACAATTGGTGTAATGCGGTTGTGAGCAGTGTCAAGCGCCCAAATTACGGCGGGCGGACCACATGCATACGCCGCGTCTCTCCTTCCACCACCATCTCCACCCCACATCCTCCGTGTACCTACCTGCGTTGCGCTCAGACTAATTCTGCGACATATATATGTGAGCATTCCTATGCCACCCAACCCGTACCCGCTGACCCCTCTGCAGTGATCATCGGTGGCTGAACGCGTGCTGCACACGCGACCACTCTCCTCCACGAATACACCCGTATTGGGCTCTTCCAAGTAGACGCGACACCCCCTCTTGCCCACAACTACCACCCGAACACACCTCTATGCTTCCCGTGCCATGCCGCGGCTAGCTACCGAGTCCAGCTCCGTGCGCCGACCCGCGTCCCCGTCGACGAGCCGCAGCACGCCGCCCCTCGCGCCGGACGCGTTGAACTTTGACAGCGACGACGCCCGGCCGCGGAGCGCGGCCGTGCGCACGCGCTGGCACTCGCGCAGCCATCGGAGCCCGTACGGCGCGCGCCCGCTCGGGAAGTGGCTGCCCTCGGCGGGGGCGGACAGCAGCCGCGCGATCGTGGAGGAGATGACGGCGCTGCTGGAGCTGTTCCCGGACCCCATCGTGGCGGACGAGGAGGAGGAAGAGGAGGGCCCGGGCGAGGATCAGAGCGTCGTGGCGGAGTCGGGAGAGACGGACAGAGAAGACGAGGCGGACGGAGAAGAGGCGGACGGTGGCGAGGGCGGTGGTCACGAGGACGCGGGCGGGGCGTGGGCTGACGGCGAGGAGGCGGGTGAGGCTGAGGCCGACGATGACGACGACCTGGAGTTGACATCCGATCTGTACGCGGCTGGCGCTCCGCCCCCCTCCGCCGCCGCCGCTTCCTCTGCGGCTGACAAGAAGCGCGAGAAGAATAAAAAGAAGAAGGCGAAGGCTCGGGCGAAGGCCAAGGAGAAGAGCAAGACGGCCACGGTCCCCACCCCCGGCAGCGACCCCCCGCAAGAGCTGCTCGCGTCCATGTCGCGCATCGCGGAGCTCGTCGGCACGCTCAACACGGAGGCGGGCGAGGGCGAAGAACGGGCGGATGGCGAGGGTGGCGACGCCGCGCTGTTACAACGGATGCGGGACGTGGTGACGGACGCGGACGGCGCGGCCCCGACGCATCCCGCGCAGTGGCGCGCGGAGGTGTTGCAGAGCGTGCGGCGCATGGAGACCATGCTGGGCCAGATGGAGAAGTGGCAGGTGCAGGTTGCGCCTGGGGAGATCGAGGCGTTGAGGCAGGAGACGGCGCGTTTGGAGGTTCGGGTGCGCGCGGTGGTCGATCAGAGGGAGCGCGACCGGGCGGGAGTCGCGGAAGGGGATGGCGGGCTGCGTGGTAGAGCAGGGGAAGGCACGGTCTCTCAGCCGAGGGATGGAAAGGGTGAAGAGGATGGGGCAGCTGCGGATGACGGAGGACTGGTGCAACCAGGTGCGACAGAACAAGACGACGGTGATACGGACAGTGTCTCTGATAGCGCCGCAGAGAGCACCTCTGCCCCCTCTGAAAGCGACACTGGGCCAACGGAACCTGAGCCAGAGGATCCAGCACCCCAGGACAAGGTTGCAGACTTCTCTCCCCCAGCTGCCCCTCCCCCGGCACGCACATCAGCGCCACCGCTTCCTGTCCTCCTATCCAGGCCACCCAATGTCTTTAACCTACCCCCTGTTCTTTCGACCTACATCGACAAGGCAGAACAGCTTCCTGCTGACACGTTGCCACCAAGTGCCTGTCGGAACACCCTCGCATCGCTCAATCACAATATTGCCCCGGAGGCGCCGCCAGACCCTGTCGAGTATCTTGCCAAGCATCCGTGGTCGATGCTCGAAGTCCTCACCCTCATGGAACTTGTCGCACACTTCCCACCCGCAGAACACAGCTGGAAGTTTATCACTGAAGCCTACAACAACATCCTCATGACCCGCCCGCTACAAGAGTGGTTGTCCAAGCAGGCGACTGCTAGCAGCGAAGAGGATAAGAAGATGAAGATGATTCTGCACGAGATGTGCCTCCCGATGCGACAACCCTTCCGTGCGCATCCGCCTGGGCCAACTCCAACGCCGGCCTCTCCGAAGGCGGCTGCGAACACGCCGCCGTCGAAGGGAAAGGCGGGAGAACGCGGTAAGGCCGCCCCGTTTGGCAGCGCGGAAGCGCGTGCTGAGGCTAACGCGCGTGCAACAAAGACTTCAACGCGTTCTGCAGGGGCGGCCGCGGGTGCTACGTCAACTCACTCTTCCACACCAGAGAAGAACGCGCTCGTCGTGAGCCGGCTCCCCTATCCCGTCGATGCGCATCAAGCAGAGGCGTCCCCAGCGGTGACAGCTAAGGGTCAAGATGCTTCTACGTCCGCGAAGACCGCTCCCGTCGCGGCGAAGAACGCCCCCGTGGCGACAGGACCCCCGCCTACACTCCGCATCCAGCCGTTTCCCAGAAGGCGACCGCCACTGAACATGCACTCGGAAGACGCGACGACCTTTTCTCGCGTAATGCGGTCCGGGTTCGCAACCGCCCGCATGTCGTCGACCGAGTCTCGTTCGGGGATGCTCGCATTGTACGAGTGCACCAAGCCTCGTTTTCCGGTGCGCACGGCGTGGGACTGCTGGCACCGCTGGTGCACGCCGTGGGTGGTTCAAGAGCAAGTCACCAGCCTGCCAGCAGACGCGGATTCGCCCGCGGTGGTGTTCGACTACATCACCGGGAACGTCACCATTCCTTGCGGCACGTCGACCATGCGCAAAGGTGTCTTCGTCTATTCTCCTGTGCCCGGGACGTATCCGGATGCTCCCGGCGTGCAGCACCGCTTGAAGGGAGGCTACGATCCGCGCCCGGGGATCGCGTCGTTCGCGCGGATGACACACCTCATGGCCGAGGCGACGTGGACGACGATGAAGGGGTTCGCGCGCGAGCCAGGAGGGCTCATAAAGGAGGACGTGTTGTACAATCGCCGCACGAAGCAGCCCACCACCCTCATGGGGATCTGGCCTGGCAAAGGTATGAGCCCTCGGGTCTCGCTGCCGTTGAAGAGCATGAATAAAGCTGACCGTCTTCCGCATCCTATAGCAGCACTACCCAAGCGACCCGCCGTGCCTGCGGCCGCCCCGACCGTGGTGAAAGTGAAACCAGTGCCAGTTGTCCCAATCCCACCTCAGGCGACGAAGGCACCCTCTCCCGACGACACCTCCTTAGCTGCTCAGCTGATCAGATCCATCCCGTCTTCTTCTGCCTCTTCACCGCGAGCTGCGAAAGGTGCTGGCACGCCCCAGGATACCGGCGCACACCCGAACACGTCGGCCAGTCCCGCGACTGGTGCGAGTGCACCCGGGCGTCCAGTATCCGAGACGTACCAGCCGCTTCCGTTTCTTGCGCATCCGAAGCGCCGGGTGCCCCCGCCCCGCGGGCCTCCCAGGGTGCCAGAGGGGACGTATGGAAACAGCGTGCGGCCGGGGATCCTGCCGTGGTTCCGGGTGCCGACGGTGCGCCAGGACGTGCTCGAGCGGGTCGTGGAGCTTGAACGCGCGAAGAAGGCGTTTGGGGACGCGCTGGCCTCGTCGAAGCCTTCTGTGCTGTGGAAGAACGTGCTAGACGAGCGGGTGCGGCGGTGGGAGGCGGAGAGAGAGGAGGAGCGGGCGCGGTATGGGATCGTGCCGGTGCATTTGAGGAGTGTTGCCGTTCCTCCGCCTCCGCGGCCCCTTGCAGAGGTGGAGGCGGAGGCGGTGGTTGCGATGTAGCGCCTTTAGAGGAGGATCGTTCACTACAAACTACACTGTGCCTATGACGACACTGACCACTCGTTCTTTTCTTTTCTTTTGTACATGCAATCTACGTACGGTATATACATGCGCATTCTCCGAATTCATCGATATCTTACCACGTCTCGGTACTGTAGCATACACATCTCCCTCGTCCATCGTAATCCAACGCGATTTCCAACAATTTCCTCTGGGCACTTCATCCTACTCCTACGGGAGCACTGCCTTGGTCGTAGAATGTTCGGTGCGTGTGACGCGCATGAGCAGAGTCACCGTGCCCGTCGCGCGAGGTTGCCAGGAACGGTATGCGATCCGCCAGCGCATGCACAGAGCACGACAGCCACGACGAGGGCGAACACGGGAGTAGTGAACAAGAAGACGAGGACTAGAACAGATGGGCTCATGGGGTCCCTCGCGCCACCCGCAGGCCGCCGCCGACGCGCAGGACGACATCCTATCCCCGCGGGCATTGGAGAGCTGCTGTATTTTCTCCTGATCGTCCGCTGCTTTTGCGACTGCATCCCTTCTGCGGATTCCACTAGTTTCTCGTGCAGTGATCCCGTGGTAGGTAAGCCTTGCCCCCTATAGCGCCCCGCATCCGTTCGACCTACAGGTTCAAGTGCGACATTTCATGGTGTTGCCATCTTGGACTAACGGACCTTACGGGAAAACTCGTTGTGAAATCGTGAAAGGTCTTTACACAACACTCCTTCCGCTATTGTACACGTACACACTGCACGGCGAAACGTTCGTTGGGTCTCTATTGAGTCTGCGCACCATATCCACGGATGCCCTCTGCAAAGCTCCATTGTGTGTCCAATTGGATCTGGTCCGAAATGTGCACGCCTGCTGCCGTGACAATCGCGAGTTGGTACTGCCAGGACGCATAAATTAGATTCATGTTCGGGGACGCCAGAAAGAATAAGAACTAGGGCAGAGACGGACCTTGTCCAAACTGCGCGCATCACGATAGTAGAGGACGCGCATGCACTCGTGCAGGAGTTGTTTGGCACTCTCCTCAGAGAGGTCATCCTGCTTCCCATCGACGGCGGCGCGCAGGAGCGGGACGGCGATGTAGGCACCGTACCCGGTCGCAATCGAGGGTGCTGAGTAGGTTGTGCCGAGGAGGTCTACATAACCGAGGAATCTGCAGGTACAATGGGCCGTCAGCACTAGCCGTGCGTTACGAGACCGTGAAGATGAAGATATGGCTGGGCGTGGTGATCGAGAACTCTGGCGACCGGTTTTGACCTCCTCACCAAGCCGTTATGATGATGACTCTCGAAAAAACTCCCAAGGGAAAGAGCGGGGAAGAGGGTGGGTAAGGGAAAACACGCACCGTTTACCGTCACGGAAGCCACCGACGAGGAGAGAATTCCAGAGAGGGTCAATCTTTGACCGACGGGCGTACATGACGCGGGAAAGGTACTCGTGAACTTCTGCTGGGCCAAGGTCGTGTCCGTCCGCATGCGTGAATTCATCTGTGACTATCTCGTCGAGGAGTGCTTGGATTGCTTGGAAGTCGGACATGTCGCCGGAAGCACCGATCACGGTGGAGGTCCCGACTGGATGAAGACGTCGGATGTCCTTGAATCGGGCGAGAGAGCCATACGAAGCTGTGGTTGGTCGGTTAGCAGACAGAGAGGCGGGGGCGAAAGGATACACGCACCGAGGTTGTCTGCAGCCATCATAATACCATCCTTGAATTGAATGGCGAGAACGGAGGTACCCGTCACAATTGGCTGCCTGGACACGGTTAGGAAAGAGGGCACAGATTGGAGGGCTGACATACTGCGTGCGCTGTACGCCATCCGCAAAGGTGTCTTTCGTAGCCGGTCGTTGGTGGATGGGATATGTGCCATAAGGATCGAAGGCATCGTTGCGCTAGAAGACAATGAGGCCACATGCGGTTGACAGGAAGACGCGGAGACATACCGGACGGCCCCAGTTGGTCGGAAAGTGGTCCATGTTTGCCGGGAGAAATGGAGTTGGCGAAGGCGTGAAGGAGGTGGAGAGCGGAGGGAGAGGCAAAGCGTAGCGAGTCGAGGACGCGTCCACCCCGGACGCGCGTCGTAGTGGTCCGCGCACGTGATCACCCTCCTCAAGGTCAACGGCAAGCGCCCCCGAGGACTCCCCCGGGGCCAGACTCGTCGCCCCAGTGGTTCGCGTCTGCCGCCTCCCACGAATATTAATGGGCCAGCCATGACCCACGCAGACGACAACGCGCGCCTCTCGGGGTGCAAACCTAATCTCCCGGCGGCCTGGCTATCGAATGGTCTCTCTCGTTAGCGGCTGGTGCACCACTGAAGGCTGAAGCTTCCCTCTGAACTCATCGCCTGAGACGTGGACCAGCACAAAGCCCGTGTCATACGATAACCCATACACAAAAGCACTACCACTCGGCAAGTGTACTGACTCTGGCATGACGGATCCCCTGGTTGGCTTCCGCCGGAGAAATGTTACAGCCGAGCAGGTCAAGAAAGCCATGGTGAGGTTGTCCCACCTCTAAACCACATACACAGTCATGTAGACCGACGTCCACGCAGGAAAGTGAGCGGAATCCCTTCACGGGGCGACCTCATACAGACAAATATAAAAACCTCCTCGCAATTCGCGAAAAGCTTCCGGTCTTTGATCAGATGGACCAGTTCCTCAAGATGGTATGTCTTCTCACATGAAACCCCTGTGGAGCTTTCTTCAAACACACCGCTCAAACCTGACTGATATGTCCTGAAAAATAGTTCTCCAATAACCAGATCGTTATATTAGTCGGTGAGACAGGGACGGGAAAGACCACACAGTAAGGGGCATTTCCTCCTTGAAACGATCTTCTAGGACAGTAATGGTTGTCCTCATTCATCGTACAGGATACCTCAATTCATCTGTTACTTTGACCTACCGCACACCAAAGGTCAGATGATAGCCTGCACCCAACCAAGGCGAGTTGCTGCAATGTCTATGGCAAGACGTGTTGCAGATGAGATGGACGGTGTGTACCTTACGTATCGTACATGGACATGCCCTCATCTTCGTCCGTTCCAGTGTCTCTCGGCAAGGAGGTCGGCTACTCTATACGTTTCGAAGACATGACAGAGCCTGGAGTAACATTCATGAAGTACATGACCGACGGTATGCTTCTCCGAGAAGCTATGAACGACCCCGACCTCAGGCGATACTCCACAATCATTCTCGATGAGGCTCACGAGCGTACACTTGCTACCGATATCCTCATGTGTCTAGTGAAGAATCTCGCGAAGCGTCGCTCGGACCTGAAGATCGTCGTGATGTCTGCCACACTCGACTCTCAGAAGTTCCAGAAATACTTCTCGATTGCTGGACCCAGTCAGCCCGCCCCCCTGTTCAAGGTCCCCGGTCGGACGTATTCCGTAGAGGTCTTCTATACTCGAGAGCCAGAGCCAGATTATGTTGAAGCTGCGATTAGGACCGTTCTCATGATCCACCGTGCCGAGGGCCCAGGAGATATCCTTCTGTTCCTTACTGGCGAAGAGGAGATTGAAGACGCTTGCAGGAAGATCAAGCTGGAGGCAGACGATATGTCGAACCAAGACTCTGATAGCGTCGGCCCTCTCACCTGCATTCCTCTATATTCGACTCTCCCCCCTCAACAACAACAGCGTATATACGACCCGCCCCCGCCGACTCGTACCCCTGGTGGTCCGCCAGGTCGCAAAGTTATTGTCTCGACGAATATTGCGGAGACGTCGCTCACGATTGACGGCATCGTGTATGTTGTCGACCCTGGGTTCTCGAAGCAGAAAGTTTACAACCCCCGTATCCGAGTAGAGTCTCTCCTCGTCTCTCCCATCTCGAAGGCTTCGGCACAACAACGGGCGGGCCGTGCAGGTCGTACACGGCCAGGGAAATGCTTCCGGTTGTACACTGAGAAGGACTTCATTGGAGAGTTGGAGGAGCAGACCCACCCTGAGATCCTGAGGAGTAACCTTGCGAACACGGTGCTGGAACTCGCAAAACTCGGCATCCAAGACCTCGTCCACTTCGACTACGTCGACGCGCCCGCCCCCGAAACTTTGCTGAGGGCCTTGGAACTGCTCAACTACCTTGCTGCGCTCGACGATGACGGGAAGCTGACGGACCTCGGTGCCACCATGGCTGACTTCCCTTTGGACCCCCAGGTACGTAGACCATGAAGTTTGACTCCTTATGGGTGTGCGCTGACGATGCTATTAGTCGGCAAAGACGCTTATATCAAGCCCCGAGTTCAAGTGCAGTAATGAGATTCTGACTATCGTTGCGATGCTTTCTGGTCAGTTGTTTATCACCCAAGTTCTTCTTTCACCCTGACGCTGCTAAGTCCCAAATGTATGGCGCCGACCTCCGAACCAGCGTAAGGAGGCGGACGCGGCAAAAGCGTTGTTGTCGATACCAGATGGCGATCATCTGACACTCATGAATGTTTACAACTCGTACATCAACAGTACGTCTTTGGGCTTCTGCGTTTACTCAGACTGTGCTGACCTCCATCATCTCAGACAAACACGATAGGCAGTGGTGTTGGAACAACTACCTCTCCCAACGTGCGCTACAACAAGCAGAGAAAGCCCGGCAACAGCTGGAACGAACGATGGAGCGATACGACATTCCCCTCATGACTCTCGATGAGGAGCGGAAGTTGTGGATGAACATCAGGAAAGCGTTAGTGTGCGGTTTCTTCATGCAAGTGGCACACAAGGAGGGGAGCGCAGGGTACATGACGCTGAAGGACAACCAACCGGTGTCGCTCCACCCGTCGTGTGGACTGGACTCGTCACCCGAATGGGTGCTGTATAACGAGTTTGTGCTGACGACGAAAGCGTATATTCGGACGGTGACGGAGGTGAAGCCTGAGTGGTGAGCTAACCTGTTATCTATCTGGGTGGATACCATGGATGCTGAGGTGATTGGTGTACTAGGTTGCTGGAGTATGGGACGAGCTATTTCGATTTATCGTCGTTCCAAGATAGCGAGGCGAAGAGGGCTCTACTGCGCGTTCATAGGAAGAAAACACTGGAGTACGACGGCGGCGCGTCGAATGGGAGGAATAGTCCTGCCGCGAGCGATCGGCCTTCCGGGAAGAAGGCGAGGAAGTCGCCCGGGAGTCCTGCGGCAAAAACTATACAGACTCTCGATACCTCGATTGTTGAAGACTTAGAAAGGCTCTCTCTATCTTCAAGTGGAGTTGGAACCAGTGCCAATGGAGCCCATCGATAAGTCAAAGGATTTCCGGGCGGGCGGTAGTGCCCCCGGCTCAGCCAAGACCATTGGCAAATGCGTGCAGCTCCCGTCTCTGTACAATCGGCACTTCGTACCTGTGGGCAGAACCTACTTCAACAGACCCCGACGGACCTCCTTCTGCCCGTTCGCATTCGCTTGCGCTTCAGTACCTCCATAGCAGGCGGTTCATGTGTTTACTTCTAGGCTACCCCTTCCATCGCGATCGGTCCCTAAACTGCCTTGTAGGAAATGTGACGTTATATCCGAATCGTGCGACTCCATGTTTTCACGTTACATGTCCCATTTCGTTTGCGCACTCCACATAAATCAATCCATACCAATACTTCGCACGACTCGTTGGACCCGGCCACCATCGTGACGCTTTGATTGTATTAGCGTGTACATTCAGCGAACGACTTATTGGTCTCCTGGGGGGCTAGCGAAACGTTTGTTCAACTATTACAGATTCTGAGAACTTCGCGATGCACCCTTGCACGGTACGAGTACTGCTACAAATGATGTTTTAGTGATACTCGGCGTGGATTGAGCCCAGGAGTGGGAGCCGGTATACCTTGCAGTCACTCACCTATTATAGATCGACGAGAGACCCTTACCTGGCTGTCGTTATTGCATGTCGTGTTTAACACGACGAAGTGCGAATCCCCACAACGCGGCGCCATTCTACGGCGGCTGCGGGACCGTGATTATTGTGCACGTGACTGCGCCAGGTTTGCGCCCATTTTTGGCAAGGCTCATGCTGCAGCCCTGTCTTCAACTTCTTGCTCAACGCGTGCTTGAGCCTTTCTCTCCCACTCCCACCACCTCGCCGTCTTTCCGCCTTCTGCCATCCTCTCCCATTCGGCATCTGACGGAAGCCATGTCGTATGACAATCCGTACACAAAAGCGCCCCCAGTGGCCAAGGCTCCTACTCTCGGCGCGAAGGATCCCCTCATTGGCTTCCTTCCAAGAAAAGTCACCGGCGAGCAAGTCAAGAAGGCCATGGTGCGTCATTACCGTCTTCTGTGTCGGTGTATGGTTCGAATGATTGAACGACTATACAGGAAAGCGAGTTCAATCCTTTCACGAAGCGGTCACACACTCCCCAGTACAAGAAGATCCTCGAGGCTCGGAAGAAGCTCCCCGTCTTCGGTCAGATGGACGAGTTTCTCAAAATGGTACGTCTCTTTCGCTGCGTTTCTCTCAAATGAGGGGAGGTCAGAGTCTGCTTCAGGCATACCGCACCCCGGGCCCTAGACGAACGTAGCTAATATCTCCGGCAAAAGTTCACCAACAACCAGATCATCGTTATGGTCGGCGAAACTGGCTCGGGAAAGACGACACAGTAAGGCCTCTATTTGCTCTGTGGCTCAACCCCCGCCTGTCAATGGCCCCATGTTAATGCGCTTTGTAATCCAGGATCCCCCAATTCGTCTGCTATTCTGACCTGCCTCACACAAAAGGTCAGATGGTAGCCTGTACCCAGCCCAGGCGAGTCGCCGCAATGTCCGTAGCAAAGCGTGTTGCAGATGAGATGGACGGTGTGTACCTTGTGCATCGTACGTGAACCTACCCTCATCTTCGTCCGTTCCAGTGTCCCTCGGCAAAGAAGTCGGTTACTCTATACGTTTCGAAGACATGACCGAACCTGGAGTAACATTCATGAAGTACATGACCGACGGTATGCTTCTCCGAGAAGCTATGAACGACCCCGACCTCAGGCGATACTCCACAATCATTCTCGACGAGGCTCACGAACGTACACTTGCTACCGATATCCTCATGGGTCTATTGAAGAATCTCGCGAAGCGTCGCTCGGACCTGAAAATCGTCGTGATGTCCGCCACACTTGACGCTCAGAAGTTCCAGAAATACTTCTCGATTGCTGGACCCAGTCAGCCCGCCCCCTTGTTCAAGGTCCCCGGTCGGACGCACCCTGTAGAAGTCTTCTATACTCAAGAGCCGGAGCCAGATTACGTTGAGGCTGCGATTAGGACTGTTCTCATGATCCACCGTGCCGAGGATCCCGGAGATATCCTCTTGTTCCTTACCGGTGAAGAGGAGATTGAAGACGCTTGCAGGAAGATCAAGCTGGAGGCAGACGATCTGTCGAACCAGGACCCTGATAGCGTCGGCCCCCTCACCTGCATTCCCCTGTACTCGTCTCTCCCCCCTCAACAACAACAGCGTATCTTCGATCCGCCTCCGCCACCCCGTACCCCCGGTGGTCCACCAGGTCGCAAAGTTGTCATCTCGACGAACATTGCTGAGACGTCGCTCACGATTGACGGCATCGTGTACGTTGTCGACCCTGGGTTCTCGAAGCAGAAAGTTTACAACCCCCGCATCCGAGTAGAGTCTCTCCTTGTCTCTCCCATCTCGAAGGCTTCGGCACAACAGCGGGCGGGCCGTGCAGGTCGTACACGACCAGGAAAATGCTTCCGGTTGTACACTGAGAAGGACTTCATGGGCGAGTTGGAGGAGCAGACCCACCCTGAGATCCTAAGGAGTAACCTTGCGAACACGGTGCTGGAACTCGCAAAACTCGGCATCCAGGACCTCGTCCATTTCGACTACGTCGATGCGCCGGCTCCCGAGACTCTGATGAGGGCATTAGAGCTGCTCAACTACCTTGCTGCGCTCAATGATGACGGGAAACTGACGGATCTCGGTGCCACCATGGCTGACTTCCCCTTGGACCCCCAGGTACGTCGATGTGTGGTTACGCCGTTGGGGTTAGTTAGTCTGACGTTCTCGTTAGATGGCGAAGATGCTTATCTCAAGTCCCGAGTTCAAGTGCAGCAACGAGATTCTCACGATCGTTGCAATGCTTTCTGGTTAGTCGTTTTCTGTATAGTCTGCATTCACATTCTAACATTGTCTCTAGTTCCTAACGTATGGCTTCGCCCTCCAAACCAGCGTAAGGAGGCGGACGCGGCAAAGGCATTGTTGTCGATACCAGATGGCGATCATCTGACACTCATGAATGTCTACAATTCGTACATCAACAGTACGTCTTTGTTTTTCTGCGTTTACTCAGATTAGGCTGACCTTGATCGTCTCAGACAAACACGATAGGCAGTGGTGTTGGAACAACTACCTCTCCCAACGTGCGTTACAACAAGCTGAGAACGTCCGGCAGCAGCTGGAACGAACGATGGAGCGATACGAGATTTCTCTCATGACTCTCGATGACGAGCGGAAGTTGTTCACGAACATCCGGAAGGCATTGGTGTGCGGCTTCTTCATGCAAGTCGCACACAAGGAGGGGAGCGCAGGGTACATGACGCTGAAAGACAATCAACCGGTTTCGCTCCACCCGTCGTGTGGACTGGACTCGTCGCCCGAATGGGTGCTGTATAACGAGTTTGTGTTGACGACGAAAGCGTATATTCGGACGGTGACGGAGGTGAAGCCTGAGTGGTGAGTCAACCCGTTATCTATCTGGGTGGATAGTAAGGATACTGACGTGATTGGTGTAGGTTGCTGGAGTATGGGACGAGCTACTTCGATTTGTCGTCGTTCCAAGACAGTGAGGCGAAGCGGGCTCTACTGCGCGTTCAGAAGAAGAAAACGCTCAAGTACGACGGCGGGGCGTCGAATGGGAGGAATAGTCCTGCCGCGAGCGATCAGCCTGCCAAGAAGAAGGCGAGGAAGGCGCCCTAATATTAGATGATCCCTGGACTTTACATATCGTGATGGAACATCTCTACTACTATCGTCGCTCGGTGTTGTTGTAGTGTAGTAGTCGCCCTGACATACTGCGGTGTCGTCATCCTCCTCGGACATGCTTACGCACTTGTGCGGGTGTAATGTGGCTGAGAATCCACTTTAGTCCGAGCCACGTGCATCCCCGGTGGAATTATCTCCCCCCGGTCGGAACGGTGCCGAGTCAGCATATTGGAACATATATGAGCAGAATTGTAGGCTCACACAACGTTGGTAAGAAACCACGGTCACACACGCAGAGTGAGTTGAGTTTGGTGTCGTTGTACAGCAACACTGACTCAGTTCAACGCAACGATAGTCCGCCGACTAGCCCATTCTGGACTACAGTGTGATCCCTGCCGCACCACAGGTTGCTCTAGCTCCGAACCGTTGTATGTGAGAGTCCGGAGCAACTTAGAGAAATTGTCGGGCGTATGCTGATGTTTTATGGACCTAGGGCTTCGGCATGGTCTTCCCAGCATGCAGACTCCCTTTGGAGGTCATGTACGAAATCATTGACCATCTAGATGGCGACTTCGGGGCACTCTTCAGCTGCGCAGCCACCTGCCGTGCACTGCTGCCTCATTCCCGTGCATTCATCTTTCGGGAGGTCCACCTTCACTGCCAGGTCGGCGAGGCCTCGTCCTGGTGCTATCCCGACCCGAGGTCGTCCAGCCATTTGCTGCAGACATTCGCCCAGCTCATCCGCCGGAATCCTACCATCGGCTCATATGTTAGGCGGCTCAAACTCTTTACGGTCTTCCGTGGCTTGGACCATAGGCCGTTCAATAAAACAGACATCGCCGACTTTGCGGTACACCTAACGCGAGTCAACGCGCTCACACTAGACAACTTGCGCGTTCGGTCGATGGACGACTTTTTCTCGATTATCGCCTTCCCCAAGTTAGAGACCCTCCATTGCAACTTCATCGCAATCAACGCATGGGAACACGACGATCCCTGTACCCCGGAACGGGTGTTTCCACAACTCAAGGAGCTCACTGTTCGCCAGTGCATGATCAACCCAATGCACGTCGGCGACCCAGAGGCGGGGAACCACCTCGGCTGCGACTCCGTTTTGCCCCTCGAACACCTACAGATAAGCGGGGTCCAGCATGCCACGGAGTGGTATACGCTCATCGGGATGGGAGGATGGACTTTGCGGCACCTCGACGTAGCTGTCGATGAGGGCAGCACGACTGTGGCACCTCCAAGCGGGAAACCTAGTGCGTACTCGTTACAGCTAGATGCACTAGATGCACTGACGCTCGGAATATTCATCAACAGCGACGAACATGGCGGTCCTATTCACGATGCTCCAGACTTGTGCCGAGGTCCGGTTCCTTCGCGTCCGTTACGCGCTCCATAGCGGCGATACCGGAAGGTCCTCGGAGGGCACGTTGCTAGAACACCTCTGCACGTTCTTCGAGGGCGCGCCGCCCCTGAGTCGCACTCTCGAGCATCTTTCGCTGAACTTGGTCGAGCGCGACGGGGAGATGGTTGGCGTGAGCGAGGCACTCGGGGCGAGGCTGGCGAGGGTGCTGCTGGATCGTACAAGGTTTCCTTCGTTCCGGAAGCTGACAGTGCGCGTCGAGGTTCAGGCGTGGGTCGCGTCGTTCGGGTGTTGGGTTCTCCCAAGGAGGCTGGACGATAGCATAGCACGGGGGCGATGGAGCAAGGTATTCGAGGCGTTTGATGTGGACATCGGGATTACGAACAGGGGCGGGTTAGTTACGTGACCGATTATGTGGTGTATATACTCGACGGACGGGGTATGTTGGAGTCATCAGACCACAGGCCTTGTATCGTTTTCAGCAGCGACCAACTAATAGGCGGGACCCGCAACATGTTCTATAACGCTACAAACACCCAATATACACTGCATAGTGTCCGCAGAGCGTACAGAGAGAGCACCTGCCTGGCCATTTCGAGGCTCAAAAAGATGTTACTAGGGCGCGCCTCGCCATAGCGAACGATCTGCTCGACCCAGTGCACACCGTTCCCCCAAAGACCCACTCTCGACTCCTGCCTTCGAATCCACCATGAACGCCGGAGCTAACGGCCGATGACCCACTTCAGGCACCCCCGCACACAAACGTCGGAGGGCATGTGGGGCAATGCATGCATGCTGTTCCATATATTCTATCGGCCTCAGCGAAAACGCGAGGCAGAGTCAGCACTGGAATCGGGCTATTACTCTGACAGGGCCACTCGTCGTATTGGAGGCGCGGATTTGCACAGGTTGATGTTCGACAGTTCAAGGAGTTTTCTTACGCATGCATGCTTGCACGGTACATATTAAGGAATGTCTCTAGTTATCATGTTAGGGTTAGGATGATGCACCGCTCCGAGGGCTATTAAGTATAGCGGGGTGAGCAGGAAATCATGGCACAATTTCTGACGTTCATACCGAAGTGAATGGTTTATTGAGCCTTCAATACCCCCGAAGAGAGCTCCAGACTCATTATTTGTCATTCTCAACCTATGTCCACATATGAGATAATATAGAGAGGATAACGGGCTACCGGATGAAACAACCCGCAAGGCACGTCATCTGACTGCTGCTAGAAGGGGCTCTGGTTCATTGAGATGTTGGTGGCTGCTGCGAGATCTCCGATTCCATTACCACCGACAAGGGAAGAGAGGTGGCGGTGAGATGCCAATGCATCTCCCAATGGAGGCTGTAGTTCTCTGACGGAGCGGGATCGGGGCCAAAGAGGCCGGGATTCATTGGGCAGCGGGGACGGGGCGACGCGTTTACTTGACGGCGGCGGGTGGCCCCCGGAGTCCGAACGTTGAGGCGCTGCTGGCCGCCCGTTGATGTTTCGACCGGCGAACCGAAGGAAGCTGTGGAATCTATCAACATAACACGGATGCCCGAGTATGTGATGAACCAACCAGGGGAACCTGGGCTCAGGCGTACGAGCCACAGGGCGGGTGTGGGCGTTTGTGGGTATGCTTGACAGTGACGTAGTGGCAGAAGGCAGATGGTGGAGAGCTTTGGTAACCGGCGACAGAACGACAGAACGTGGTAGCCATGGAGAATACGACTATGTTGTTGGCCTAGTAAGGAGGTCCGCGACTTTCGAAAGAACGCTATATTGGAGGCCCAGACGTTAATAGGTTGGCCACAGGCCAGGCGACTATAAACAGATGTTGAGATGCCTGTATTGCATTGGTCAATGAGCGAATCCGTAGTTGGGATCCATGGACGGTACCGGCGAGAACCCCTGGACGATCCGGGGAGGCGGAGCGCAGCGCACTGAGCTGCGAGTATTAATGGACAGTGCTGTCGAGGACCGGAAATAGCGAGTGATATTATCGGCTTCGCGAGCGGGGTGCCTAGCAAGAAGCAGGATAACGAATGGGCGGCGGCGACGGGGTCGGACTTCATTTTGAGATTCCCACAAGGCAACGGAGTGGAGGCTGTTGCCGTGTTGCCAACATGGGGATCCGCCGCTGGGATCCGGCGGCGGTCCGTATCAACACGTCCAACTCTGATGGATGGGGTGTTGGGCAGGCAGATCCGGGTGTGTTATCGGCCGCGCGCACGCGTTCTTCTGCGGCGCGGTGTGCATGGGTCCGTGGCGGTCGTAGGGCGGGGAAGAAGGGGAAGCAGGTGGGCGCGGCAGGGGGAAGTGCGGAAGAGCGGGCGCATATGGGAGGAGGATGTTCGGGAAAGGCGGGGAGAGCGGGCGGTTGCCAGGATGGGGTGTTGTGTGTTTTGGCCGGGCGGTGGCCAATGGGGCGGGCTGGGGAGATCAGGACGGGTTGGAATCAGTCGAAGGCTAGCCGGTACGAGCCGTGCCCCTGGCCGTCGCTGCCTGTGGGCGCGTCTGGGGGCGGAGTGGGACGGACTCTGACGGCCTGGCGGTGGCCGCACCAGGCGCGGTCCGGCTACTCGCCCTCGCCCTCTCCTCGTCCTCGAGCTCGCAGCACCGCTCCTCGTCCCGGGTTCTCGTCCGCCTTCATGTTCTGACGCTGGGCGTTTTCTCTCCCCCGCAGATACCTTTCCTCTCCTCCCCCGTCCCTTCTTTTTCGCCGCTAATCCTGGGGGTCTTTTTCTTCCTTCTCGTCCTCGGGTCGTGCCGCGCTCTGACCATGGATGTCCTCCGTCGAATATTGGCCGTCTTCCTCTTCGCCACTTCCTTCCCCCTCCTCTCTTATGCCCAGTCCGTCCACGCCTTCAATTGGGGCTTTGGCAAAGACGTATGTTCCACTTCTTCTCTTTGCGCGTCGTCCAAGTCCAACCCTCACTTCCCTAGTTTATTCAAACCTCCTTCGCCGAATGCGAGAGCCATGCCATCAATCTCATCCCCCTCAATTCGTCCACGACGTATGTCGGCCAGCCTCCGTACTACATGACCGCCTATGCCATTCAAAATACTACCATCGTTTCCCTTCTTGGCGACGATCCAAGCAACCTTTCATGGCAGGTCCAGCACGCCCGAGGTATGTACTTACCGCTCTTGCCTTTTCGGTTACCCACCCCCAACCCGCGCGCCAAGGCTCTCAGCTGCTCCTTACCGTCGTCGACTCCCTCGGTCAGACTGGTGGCTTCACCAACCAGTTCTACAATGTTACCGGTCCGTCCCTATCTTTCCTATCCGTTTGATTTACTCGCCGGTTAAACTCCTCGCTTGTAGCTGGGCAAGACTCATCTTGTGTGGCTCCGCCGCCCTCGGACCCCGCTGTAGCAACGTCAAATATCACCGCTAGCGCCGTCCTCAATACTTGTGATCCATGGGGTATCACTATCACTGGTGGCCAGAAGCCCTACAACGTTTCCCTTGCAGCTGTCAATGCGCCCGTCGTCACGAACGTCACCATGGGCCCTCAGGATGACGTCTTCACGTTCATAGACCGCGCAGACCCGGGTACTCAGATTCTAGGTACGTCTGCCAAACATTTTCGTCCTTCTAGCCACCATCTGATATTCTGTTTCAGCTGCTGTTGTTGACGCGTTAGTGCCATTGCCTTCGCTTGTTTTGCATCCATCGTTGTTCTGACCGTGCCCCCTCCTATATAGCACTGGTCAGTGGGGCATTTCGACCATCGCTGTGAAGACAGGCGGCCCTACAGATACTACCTGTATCGGCCTCGGGTCAACGTCGAAGACATCTGCTGAGATCAAAGCTGAAGCGGTCGCCGCTGCCGCCGCTCAAGCAGCCGCTGCGTCCGCCGCGGCCAAAGCAAAGTCCACAGCGACAGCGCTCGGCATTGTATTTGGGCTGATTCTTCCCCTCATCCTGGGAGGGGTAGGATTCTGGTGGTGGCGCCGTCGCAAGAACCAGAGACAGAACGCACGACCTCGTCCGTTTGATCCCGGAATGCAAGAGCGAGGCGTTGGGCGACCCAGCCTCAACCTGGACACGAACGTGGTGCACATCACCAGCCAGGGCCAGCGGACGGCGTCATGGGTTGTCGACTCGCGTAACGATCCGGTCAACCGCTCCGACAGTCCCACCTCCATCGACATGTCGTCGACCGACCTTAACCAGAGCTCTGACCCGACCCCCTACTTGACGTCGTCCCATGTGATGATGCGGAATTCGTCAATCATGCCTTCACCGGCCTCGATGCAACTCCCCCCATCGGCCGTCTCGCGCTCCATATCCATGGCGCGGTCTCCCGTCACGCCCCCGTCAGCCGCGGCGCTCTCACCCATGACACTCACGCCCAACTCCACGTCGCCCGCCGCAACGCTGACCCCCGGGCAACGGTACCGCAAGGCACTGGAGGCGCACGCGGAGGCACAGGCCGCGCGCGCACGCGTGGGTAGCGGCGCGTCAACGACCCTGACTATCGCGCAGGCGAGCGCGGCTATGGTCGCGGGTCCGTCGAACTCAGGCTCAGCGACGGGCGGGCGGCCGTCGATGCAGCGCTCGCAGTCCGCGGCGGTCATGCGCGCGTTCCCCCAGCAGCCCCTCCCAAGACGAGCGGGCTCGTCATTGCGGATGCCGCCGGGGGGCACGATCGACGAGGTCGGGCCGGACATCATCTTCCAGCATCGAGATGGAGGACGCGTTGAGGAGCTTCCGCCGCCGTACCCCGCTGACGCGTCACCGCGATATCCGGGCACCCCAGCCCCGCCGTTGACGCCGCGCGTAGGCGTAGGCGCGGGCTCGGTGAGGTCTCCCCTCGTGCCGCTGACGCCGCCTTCAATTTCGTCGTCATCGTCCTCTCCTCCCCAGACACCGCCTGCGTCGACGCCAGTGTCTCCTCAAGCGACGCCAGTGCCACCGCCACCTCTACACGAGTCACCTACTTCGATGACCCCAGCACAGGAACTCCCGTCGGTGGTTTCTGTTCCAAGGCCGTCGATGTCACCGCGCCAGAGACCTCCGCTGGGCGCAGGTGTGATACCCAGGCGGCGGAGTGCGGAGGAGCAGTCGCAGGGCTCGGTCACGGATGGATCATAGCGTATGTAGCACCATGCAACTAATTTAGCGGCGTCCGCGTCGGTGTACTTGCTCAACGTCTAGTCGTAGGATAGGCTGGGTGGGAAGGAGGCGTCGCGCCGTATCTTACCATTTTGTGCGCGGTGCTGGGGAGCGTGCTTTTTTATTCTAATATGGGGACTTTTTGCCGTCTTTTTGGATTTATTGCGTTCCTCTCGAGCTTCTACGCCGAGGAACGCGTTCTACTTCATCTGAGCACCTGCTAGTCTCAGGCCCTCTCTTTCGCCCTCTTGAACAGGGTGCTTTTCTCCATGTCGGCGGGCAGTTGGCGGGAGGTTTGTTTCACTATGTGTTGCGCCTCGTCGTGGCTCTGTGTTTATCCGGCCCGGGCTGCCTGTTGCGTATATCCCAAATGTCTCTGTCTTCTGTTGTACCGTAGCACCGTGTGTGACAGTGTACGATAGAAGTGTCGATACTTTTTTCTTTAGCAGGCGCACAACAGCTGGCAGCTCAATCTGCGGTGTATACGTAGGCTGAGTTTGGATATGATCGCGGACGAATATCGTGAGCGTTGTGGGGATGATGCCAGCCGGGAGCGAGACCTTCCTTGGCACGGCCAGACCGATTCTGGCCACAGCTGGCCGTGCCTGGTCTTCATAACGTTATGTGAAGGATATGTTTCGAGTGGTGTCAAAGAATAGTGATTGAACGGCATGGTATTTACATATCTCCATATCAGGTGTCTTACCTCAGCCCATGGCCGGGCGCCCGGGCGGGGAGCGGTGGTGGCTTGGACGAGCCGCCGCACGACGGAAACAGCCTCTGCTCTCTCAATCGCTCTTTCCTCACCTCCAACAACGGCCTGCATCGACGCCAATCGACACTTGAACTATCTTTATTGCCTCAAATCTTATCGCTTTCGGCTCTCTCGCTCTTTGCAGCCGTCGCGGCGCTCACTTGACCACACTCCCGACAAGGAGCTAGCTCATAATGGCGTCCGCTGCTCGTTCACCGACCCCGTCGTCTTCCCGCGCCCTTTCGCCCGACATTCCAATACAACCGGACCACTTCTATGGCAACGGAGACACCCAGCTTCCTCCCTCACCCAACTCCGATGGACGCAACTGGCTCGATCCCGCCAGCGACCAGATGGCCCAGCGCGGCATCCCCGTTTTCAAGCCCTCGATGGAGGAGTTCGAGGATTTCGAAGGATACATGACCAAGGTGGAGCCTTGGGGTATGCGTAGCGGTATAGTGAAGATCATACCACCAAAGGAGTGGTCAGTACCCGTTTTGTGTATGCTACCCATCCCCCACACTAAGGCCCCTTTCGCGTGCGCATAGGACGGAACGCCTGCCGTCCGTCGTCCCCCAACTGCATAACGTGAAGCTTAAGAGCCCCATAGAGCAGCATATGCTCGGGCAGGGCGGCCTCTTCCAGCAGCAGAACATCGAGAAGCGCAAGACGCTCAGCGTCCGCGAGTGGGCAGAGCTCTGCGCGCGCGACGAGCTGCGCGCGCCGGGCGTGGATGAGGTTGGGTTACATGCGCGCGCAAACAACGCGGGTGCGAGGTCGAGGACAAGGAGAGCTACATCGAGGAGAAGCGTAACCGCAAACGCAAACATGGCGGCAGGCGCGGGCGGGAGTGCTAGGGAATCGGAGACTGCCGAGCCGGACGGGAGGCACGCGGGAGCTACGGTCAAGCGCGAAGAGGGCGAAGAGCGTGTCCCACCCGAGTGCGTCGACCCTGCGTCGGCTCTTCTCTCGCCTCCACACAGCAATCGCACGTCGCCAGTCGAGAATGGGGAGAGGGTGGCTTCTGGATCCAGGGTTAAGGCTTCAAATTGCCGACATCCAATGGCACAAGAAGAGGAGGAGGGGTCAGAGGAGGAAGTGGCGGGTCCTGTAGACGAAGAAGTGAAGCCCCCTGTAGACGAAGAAGTCAAGCCCAACGTGCAGAGAAAGGTCCGGACGACGCGAGCTCGTGAAGCAAGGGAGGCGCGGCTTGCTGAGGTTGCCGACAAGGATCGCCAGTTCCTCGAGTCCTTCGACCCGCATACATCGTGGTTGCCGCCAAATACACAGGCCAGCAGCTACACCACGGAGTTCTGCAAGGAGCTCGAGCGACGGTATTGGAGGAACTGCGGGTTTGGAAGGCCGCCATGGTACGGTGCCGATATGCAAGGTGAGTGTCGTGGTCTGAGCTCGCCCAGACGCCCGCATTGACTGTCGCGTTTCGTATCTGTATTCCAGGGTCACTGTTTACCGAAGACACAACGGCGTGGAATGTGGCCTCCCTTCCCTCCGCGCTGACCCGTCTCCTTCCCGCGTCGTCCCAAGGTGTTCCCGGTGTCAACACCCCCTATCTCTACTTCGGCATGTGGAGGGCCACGTTCGCATGGCACGTCGAGGATATGGACTTGTTCAGCATCAACTATATCCACTTCGGCGCCCCAAAGTTCTGGTACGCCATACCCCAGGCGCGCGCAAACGCTCTTGAACAGACCATGAGGGGTATGTAAACTTGAATATGGCGCGGGCGGGGTGATTGACGCTTCTTTCAGGCCTTTTCCCTGGCGCCGGCAAGAACTGCTCCCAGTTCCTCCGCCACAAGTCGTATCTGGCATCTCCAACGCTCCTATCGAAGACCTCATGTCGCCCCAACTGTCTTGTTCAGCAAGCCGGGGAATTCGTCATCACGTTCCCTCGTGGCTACCATGCGGGTTTTAATCTTGGTTTTAACTGCGCGGAGAGCGTTAATTTTGCCTTGGAGAGCTGGATTGACCTTGGTCGTAAGGCGAAGGCTTGTGGATGTGTCAACTACAGGTACGTTGTCATGGTTCGTTATCAACGCATCGTTAATAACGGTATTGGTCGTATAGTGTCCGAATCGATGTCGACCAATTGTTATATGACAGAGCAGCAGAAGGTCGCGAGGTGTACCGTAGACGCAGGAGGCCGTTGGCGATTAGACTTCTCCCTCCTACTCAGAAGCCTGTCGATAAAGATACGGAAGCCACGCCCCACCACAAGCGGAAAGCTGACGACTTGGCGCCGAAGCCAAAGCCCAAGAAGCCAAAGATCAAGTCGGATGCCTTCCTAGAGCAACAAATTGCATCATCGTCCTCATCACAACCGGCGCCTGTGTTTCCACTGAAGCTACCGAAGGTTACGTTGAAGCTCCCCCCGCCACCACCGAAGCCGAAGGAGGAGACGTTTCCATGCTGCCTGTGCGTCTCGATGTCCGAGGATGAGCTCCTCCCGGTCCACGATCCTCCTGCGTGGTGGTATGACCATTCGAATGCGGCAGCTGCTTTGAAAGGGTGCATGGCGCATGCGGAATGCGCGAGCATAGTACCTGAGACATGGCTCGACGAGGTGGAAACGGGCGAACCGGACGAGTCTGGTGTGAGGAAGAAGGAGCGTATGGTGTTCGGCGTTGATGTGATAGTCAAGGATCGCTGGAATCTGGTGAGTACTCGTTCGTTCGTTTTACACCGCGGTTCGTTGACCGGCATTCTAGAAGTGTAACACGTGCACGAAACTCAAGAACAAGATGCACGGAGCGCCGATACAGTGTACCAAAGGTCGCTGTTCCAAGGCGTTCCACGTATCTTGCGCAAGAGATGGCCAAGCATCTGGTATCGTGTTCCGCGTCATCCAAGAGGTCGAGAAGGATGTCATTATTTTAGACCACCATGTGGGCGCTCCCTCTCCTCCACCACCTCCACCACCCCCTCGACTGCCGTCTCCCTCCAGCAACCCATATCTTCATCTGTTCTCACTCACTAAAGCCGCCGCTACGCCGTTATCTGTCCCGCCTCCGACGGAAAAACCACAACAGTCTATGGATGTGGACGACGTCCAGCCCCCACTCGCTCAATCTTGTTCCGTCCCTTCCGTAACGATACCATCCGCAAACCTACCTGGTCCTCCAATTGAGCAGCCTCATCAGCCGTCGTCATCACCACAACCACAAGTGCTTAAGATTATCAAGAAGACGGAAGTTGAGGTTCTGTGCCACCAGCATAATCCGGTGCGTTTCTCCATCGTGCGGGTATCTATGTTATGCTGAGTGATTCACAGGATGTTCTGGCGGAGAAGAAGGCACAGCAGCTAGATAAGATCCGCAACGCGCTTAACATGCTTCCTCCTATGTCACGCATCAAGTTGCGCGTCGTTGCCGGCGTGTTCGAGGTAACCCTCCTGCGTGTCATTGAGGAGACGTCATCAGTGGAGGTTCTCTGGGATCGTGGAGTCAAGCGAGAGTTCAAGTGGCGAAGCATCGTCTTCGGCGAGACCGATAATTTCATCGGCCATAAGCCCACGGAAGCCGCGCTGGAATCCATCAGTAAGTCTCTTAAGGGAATTAATTCCACATGGTCGCGCTGATGAATTGAATTTGTTACAGATGTAGTCGCCATCCCTGCCACTACCACAGAGCCGTCAAGTGGTGCTGCCACGCCGGCGCCCGCAGCCCCCTCGTCAACAACAGTCCAGATCCCTCCTGCATCGTCGGATCTTCCTGCTCCCTCCCAGCCCACACTTTCCCCGCCTCCCCCGCCTTCAAGTATTACCCCTTCTCCAAGCATTCCCCCTTTATATCAACCCAGCCAACCGCCTTATCAATATGCACCTTGGGCACAACACCCATACGCGCCTCTGTCACAGCAGCCCTATGCTCCCGGGGCCAGTACACAGCCTCCTACCGCGAGTGTGCCGCTGTACGGACCTCACGCGTACCCCCAGCCACCGCACTCCTACTCGTCACCAGGATATTACCTTTATGGAGCCGGAACGTCACAAGCTTCACATGCCCCGTGCCCTCAGTATAGTGGGTACGGCAGCTATCCTGACTCTTCAGTGCCGTCGAGCTCTGGCGAGCAGCCGTGACGGAGCAGGGACCACTGAACTGGCAGCAGCCGTATGGCGCGCCGAAGCCCACTGCGCCCAAACCCTCCGCCAAAGTGGTGCAGGCAGTCTCGCAGAGCTCTATAGAGTCTGCTAGAGACTCGGAGTCAGCCTGCTAGCACATCAAATTCTGGGTAGACTGCTACTACGACACTACAACCATCCATAGCTACTGAGGGAATTATTCCCGCCGTGGACTCCCTTCGTCATGCATTCTCATGTTGCTTCCTTGCTCGCGCCCACTTGCACTTCGTGATTCCTTTGTGCTGTGCTGGACCCCTTACAATATAGCGTATTGTCCTTATGTCCATTGTATTCTACATACCGTTGTATCAACCGAGCATTATATTCGTCCTGAAGACACTCTAAGACTAGTGTGAGTCAACGGTGGATTCCTGGCACATCGCCTTTGTCGGGCGACCAATGTGGCAGCTGCATGGGCGCCACCCATAGTAAGCGTGACCGTGGACGCGTCGCGACGCGTCTTGCCGCTCGACCACCCAATTATCCGCGCTTGCCGGGGACACATTCTGTTTTGGCATTCGTCCCCATCTTCTATTGCTACCTTCGTGGCTTGCCAGCGTAGCTCGACGACTACGGACTGCCCGTATTGGAGATGTGGATTCTATCCGGCCCATTTGATGTAGAATCCGGCAAGCCAGATGATCCATCCAGTGAGCACTATTTCCGCTTGTCCCCCTCCCCCCCCGCTCATGCTTGCATGCTCCAGAGACGAAGCTGCTCAAGACTGGCAGGGAATATACCCTAGGGCGTAAAGACCAACCTCTTATAATCATAAACAAGGCGATTTCTAAGAACCATGCTCGCTTCGTCGTCGGTAGCTTCACCGAGGAACAGGCAGTACGTCCTCCTGTAGTGTATCTTCCCATACAATCTCATCGTATGCCTCGCAGGCAGATCCATCCTTCGTACCACAGCTCACGTATGTGAATTTGACCGACCGCGCTCGCCCAGTAGAACGCCCAGTTACGGGTGAATCAAGGCTTCTATGCCCGAAGAATGGATCCATGGACTTAGAGCACGGAGACATTATACATGTCTCATCAAGCGTAAACATTAGGTGAGCATGTCCACTGATTCCCTTTCAAGTTCCCGTTGCGAATGAGAGTGGCACAGGGTATGCTGGGAAAGGGTCTGCTGCTACCTCGTGCCGGGGGCAGGGGTGAGCCAGGTTTCTGCGAGCCAGTGTGCAGAACTAGGTGCGTGTCAGCCTCCATTTCCTCCATATAGTATACTAACTTGCCGGCTAGGAATCTACATTGTTCCTACGCCTCATCCAGACGTAACACACCATCTCATTCCTACCTACGCTCTCACTCCTCCAATTGCTACTTCCCTTGCCTCGGTCGCAACGCTTGTCAAGCCTGAGTGGCTTGCTGCAACTATCGCCGCGGGGCATGCGGAAGCCGGAAAACTCAGCACGCTCGAAAAACAGTTCGAACTCCCGCCGCCCAAGAAGTATCGTCCCAACTTCTCGCCCTCACTACCAACGCGCCTCAAGAAGTACGATGTGTGGGAGCCGAACGAGTCGCGGGCGACACTATTCAAAGGGTACCTGTTTGTATTTGTGGGCGAAAAGGGCGCGGAGACACAGGCTGCTCTGAGAGAGCTCGTGAAGAGAGCCGGAGGCGAATATGAGTGTGTTGGAGTGGAGACAGGCGAAGATGGGCTGAGGAAAGTGTTGGCAAAGGGCAGAGGGAGGGAGGTATCCGTCGTTCCTGTGGCAGTATCAGCGGCCGCCGTAGCAGCTGTAGGGAGCGATGGGTGGAAAACTTTGCTCGCAGTCGCTCGAAGGTAAGCTCTACTGTATCATTCTACCCAAGTAATGCTGCTGATGGCAACAGTTTTGAGCTGAAGTTCATTGGCCCTGAAAAGCTCCTCGACGCTGTGATATATACCGATGTGGCACACATCGACGCTGCCATCGACGCAGAGGAGGGTGAGTGGTATCGCGATCATTCCCACCTCTACCCCACTAATCATCTAGAATAGTGGTTCAAGAGTCTGTGCTTCCCGACGTCATTCCTAACACTCTGGAAGATGAACCCTCTTATGTTCCTACGGGATTGGCACCGCCGCCTGTACCTCCCCCTGCGCCGCCCCTCGAACAGGAGCCTCTCCCAGAACCCGAAGTGCCACAGCCTCCACAAAGAAGGAAACTGGTTCGGCGAGCTGTGTCGAGAGCCTCTTCCCGGGCTCCGTCACCGCCGCCACCAGTTTCTCATCTACCGCCAGAGCAAGCCCCAGAACCTCTTGCGGAAGAGCCGCCTCCACCGCAGCCTGCGCCTCCGCGAAGAGTAGGTGTACACACCTCCCCAGGCAGTACAAAGACACTGACTGAAAATGCAGACTCTGGTGCGGCGCGCGGGACGTGCTAAGGCAGCCGCAGTGGCTGACGACGACATGGCGGTGGACTCCGAACGAGCTTCGGAGGAGCCGTCAGCCTCTAGGTCCAAGCCTGTCAGTCGCGCCGACAGTATTGTAAGCCGTCTTTGCGTACAACGTACACAAATTTCTCAACTTGAGCCGCACAGCCTCCAACACCATCTCGGCCTCGTCTCAAGCGGCGCGTCGGTACACAAGCCCCAAGCTTGGCTATCGCAGATTCATTAATCCCAATCTCCGAAGACGTCCTTGTCCCAGATGCGACGGAGCCCCCGCTCAAGAAGTTCAAGTCGCTCTTTGATGAGAGTGACCCGGATCGCGTGGCAAAGATGAGCCTAGAGGAATACGGGAGCCAACATGCAGGACCAAGCGGGGCGGAGAGCATGACCCAATTCGAGCCCTCGATGACATTCGGTGGTGCAACGCAGGTATCAAAAACTCGTTCGGGGGCCAGCGCGATGACTAGTCAGCTGGGAGCTGTGGCAGAAGAAGAGGAGGACAGCACGCTGCCTACGAGAGTGAGTTTTGAAGCGCAAGAACACCGGGGAACGAAGCGGAAGAGCCAACGTGGAGACGATGATGTGGATATGGAAGAGGGCGAGCGCCCGAGAACGAAGAGGCGTGCTGGTGATGAGGCAGAACTTCGGGTTCCCACGAAACCGCTTTCGAAGACTGTTACGCGTGTGGACATGGCTCACTCACAAGTATACGTGAAGCCCAAGCCGCCGTCGAAGAAAGCACAGGCTCAGGGAGCGCCGCAGGGTGAGCCGGACAAGGATGCCGCGTTTCTCAAAGCAGTTGCGTCGACGAAGCGGGGGAAGAAGACGGAGGACACATTCGACCGCGAGTTCAACAACTTGCGGATATCAAAGCCGGATTTGGAGAGACAGAGGGAGGACGATGACTGGAAAGTGCTGGAGGATTTTGGAGACGATGGGGACGTCCGGGGCAACTTCATGGTCGTGTTGGAGATACCGGTCTTTAGGGAGACCGGGAGTTACCACAACTTGAGGAGTGGTGAGGGGAGGTTAGAGTGGCAGGGGAGACCGGACTTTAAGAAGTTCAAGAGAGTAAGCATCCTGGAAATCGTTTCGATTGGATCACTGATGTCGAGGTTCTACAGAAAACGATTGGTGAACGACGGCTGCCAGTGGAGCTCGTCGTGGAAGAAGATAATGATATTGGAATTGGATCTCGTGAGTTACAACGAGACACTTCTCAGACGCTTGAGACGCTTGCTTACGGTACTTTACTATACAGAGTACTGGAAAGGGTCATCAGAAACCCTTCCTGGATCGCAGTCACAACCTCCACCACCTTCACTGGCTGAAACGAAAGGCAGCACGACCCAGCGGTCAACTCAACGTGGCGCTAAGGAGCGGCCGTCACTGGTTTCGGATTCAGAGGATGAGAAAGTGGATGTGAAGCCTACGAGAGGCAAGAGCCAGGCAAGAGGCACGTCCGCGAAACCGTCAAGCTCCCAAGCGAAAGGCACGAAACGTTCTACAAGGGCCAAGGGGGCGGGATCACAACGACAGCCCCTGTTCATCGACTCGGACGAGGACGAGGATGACAACGGGCCGGACGGCAATGCTGGACAACATCACGCCGACGGGTTTGACGACGACGACGATATGGGCGGGACGCCGCCGAAGCCTGCGGGTCGGAGTAAGGAGGGGCAGGCTAAGGAGAAGAAAGTTGGGGGGTCAAAGCGGAAGGCGCCCGCGGTTGTGGTAGATGACGACTCGGATGACGGGGCGACGTTCAAGGCGTTTGGGGCGCGAAGTCGGACGAAGAGGAGGTAGTACGACTGTCGATTGGGTAGCGTAGAGGCGTATTTCCAGAGTTGTCGAGCTCGAGCGGTGTCCCGTGTGTGCGACGGCCAGTCTATCGCCGCCTCGTGAGCGCCCATAGGCTTGTGGCTGCTCGCTTGAGCCGCTCTCTCAGCCACCGTCCACGTCCTCCGTCGGCCCTGGCCGCTCTCTCTCTCCGCCGCCCGCCATGGCCCTCGTCATCCGACGGCGCACCCTCCTTCGTGTCCTCTTCTTCGCCGCCATCGGCCTCTTTGTCAAGCTCTTCTTCTTTTCGCACGACGACTCCCATTCCGTTTCCTCCTTCTACGGCTCCGTAGACCCCAACGAGATCCGCAAGCAGAACGTCCTCGACCTCGTCACCGGTTCCGACAAGCAGCTCGATGCGCGCAAGCTCGGATTCCTCCAAGTCCGCATGGGCCGGGATGACCGCCCCGACCTATTCTCAGATATTATTGATGATGGCGTGCAGGACTATTGGGAGCGGTTCCAGAAACCCTAGTGAGTAACAACATTGTCGTTAGCGTGCAGCTTTTCATGCGTAGCCCAGCATACTTGGCCACGACACGTCGCACATGGACGAACAATCCGTCCTTTCCTCCATCGAGCAGCTCCTCACCTTAAACGGCTGGGTCGCCGCTCTCTGTCCGACACTCACCCGCCCATTCGGTCAGAACAAGCACGAAGATGCGTACCAGGACCTCTCTCGCCAGGGCCAGCTATATTACGTCGGCATGGTCATCCATTCTGCGGACCACTTCCTCGTCGACCAGCTCGCCGTCATTGTCCAGTTAGCCAAACGCCTCGGCTCCTCGAACATTTTCGTTTCAATGCTCGATTACGACTCCTCGGATTCCACAGAAACGCTGACGGACCTATGCGAGGCCGTCCTCACGCTCCTCGGCGTTCCGTTCCGGATACGACGCGTACCTGGCATGACCGAAGACCCTTCGGCCGCATACTACCCTCTCGAGGAAGCATACACCCGCAACCTCGTCCTTGAACCTCTCCATGAACTCTACCAGCGTCGAAACATCAAATTCCACCGCGTCATCTGGTTGAAGGGATTCACGTGTCCGAACGACATCCTCGAGACCATCAAAGTGAGCGTTGTGAACGACGCTGCTATGGTCTGCGGCATGGACTGGGCGGAGCACAACGGGTTCTTCATCTTCTCTGACAGGTGCGTGTACTTGTGCATAGACTCCGACTATCCCTCCTCATTCTTGTTCCTAGGTGGAGAACACGCGACATAAACGGCGACCAATTCCGCCAGTCGAAGTCCAACGCCATCTCCCAGTCCGCCCTCACCTCCGTGCCACCTCGCGACATCACTAGCGCGCAACGATACACCCAACATCTCCCATTCCAAGTCTTCTGCTGCGAATCGGGTACCCATGTTGTCGACCCTGCTCAGTCGTACTACGCTGGCATTTCGTACCGTGCAGGCACCGACTTCTTCAACTCCACCGCAAGCCACGCCGACGTCCCCGAACGTGACCCCGATGCGTCCTGTCTGGATAGCACGCAGGCCTGGTTCTGCCGCGACCTCTGGCTGTGGAAGGCGAAGGAGGGCATCAAAGCTGTCGACCCTGACGTCACATCCGCCCAAACGACGAGCACTGCTGAGACGCAGAGACGCAAACGCGCGCCCGAGCCTCAGGAGGCGGATCCGCTTGCGGCGCGACAGGCGGACAAGCCCAAGGCAAAGGACGACGCGGACGCGAACGTCGGCTCGGACTACGACGCGTCGGACCTACCCGAGGTGGAGACCCCAGACCCTTACGAGGGCGCGGACGCGCCACGACTGACAATCCCGAATGCGGTGTTCTTGGCTGCGCGAATACTAGTGAACCCGCGATGTGTGACGACATACGCGGGCGTGTCGCACACACAACTTGCGCTCGATCTCTTCGGTCCGCCGGACCGCGAGGAAGAGCAGGATGTGGGGCGGCAGGATGTCTTGGACGAGTGGGAGGGTGCACCGGATACTTTCGTTTGTCAAGAGCAGAGGTGCGTTGGATCTTCATTAAACTTTTTACAAAGCCCTCACAGTCTGCTCTTAGGACTACTGGAGGGAGAAGGGCGGCTAAAACTCAGAGGCGGATTTCATTCTCTATACACCATGAGCTAGAGGAGAGCTTTGTGTCATAGTTGGAGGGTGTGTCTTAGATTGATATCATAGAACTTTGTGGATATACCAATATAATCTAGTCTGGTAATGATGGCATATGCACTGACATGCAGTGACTTACAAAACTATTTCCAGAAATGGTACTCCGGTGCCATTTTGCCCATATCTCAGTCAATTCTTTGCATGTTGACATCATCAAATATGCATTGGAAAGCTACTACTGTAGGCTTTCCAACAGTATAAGATACATCCTAAACAGATAAAATTTGACTGAGATACAAAGTGGTTTTCAGGTGCTCCTTCTGGAAATAGTTTTGTAACTAGCATACATTCTCAATGCAGTCTATTGTCCTAAGACCTTGTGTAGCTTCCCTTGGCCCCAAGTACTGCATAGATGTTGTAATGAATATATTGGGTGCAGAACAGCTTAATTTACCCTGATGTGGAGCTTCTGTTATTATAAAATCCCTATTTAAGGTTTCTGTAAATGATACTGTTCCAATGCATGGTGCTAATGTCTTCTATGCCACTACTACTTGGGGCAAGTGGACCATGTTTGGCAGGAATGATTAATGAGGAAATATGTTTTCAATTCTAATGGAAATGATA
>FTLJ01000472.1:0-86590 GCA_900155495.1 Porogramme epimiltina
CCCAGTGTCGCGCCACCGAACCTCCCGGCTCGCGAGTGCGACACAGGGCCGGCACCGTCGCGGCAAGGCCTGTCTGTGTTAGTAATCCCATCCATAAGTTAAGTTACCAACGTGAGGATGGGACCCCCGACACCCGGCGCTTGCACCCTACCGGGGCCCCGGGCGCGGTGTACATATCGGTCGCGGGGCCTGGCAAGTACGATTTGCTATATATGCGCCATTTATTTAGTCACAGGAGCACGCTCATTATGGCGCCCGCGATATACACACATAGCTGCACTCAGTTTCGTGCCACCCCTCTTCCATCAGTAAAATGTGCAAGTCTTGGTGCAGGCGCAGGCGGAGCTTGCGAGGCGTGTTCCCAGCCGAGCGGCTGAGCAGCCGCGCAGGCGCTACGCGCCGCCCCATCGACCGTACCTTTCGTTTTTCTCCCTCGTACCCCATCGTCCTCACCGCTCGCTCGCATCGTTCTCGCTGCCCCCCCCCCCCGCCAATCCCTTTTCTGCTTGCGCTCAGACAGCAGTAGCACAAACACCGCCCCACAGGCCACCACTCACAACAATACTCGTCCTTGGCCCAAATGATAGCGCAAGCAAGTCCGCTCACCCGGCGGCTTGCCTTGCGCGATGTCCGAGCCCGGCTCTCGCCGCGCCCCAGCCCAACCTCAGAAGGAGCAGAGCTACCGCACGCCCCACGCCACGCGTGACGCCTTGCGCTCGCCAGGGCGGCGAGACGAAACTGGACTGACGCCCTTACATTTTAGAAATCGTAAGGCGCGCCTTTGGGCGCTACCTTGCCTCTGGTCTTGTCCCTTGCTCGTCCTTTCTCCCCTTCGTATCTAGAGCACCTAACCACTCCGCAACAGCCTATAAATGTCTTTCCAAGCTCTCGTGCAGTTAAAATCCGCATCGTGGTGGCCCTTTACTCGGCAATACGCCCTCCGGCTAGAACAAAGGTCTCAACCCTCGATCACGCTCTGCCAAGCAACATGCTGGAAGGATGGTGTTGCGCGGCATACACTGGAGACCATTTTTTTACTCTGAGGCCAGGTAATTACACCACACCACCGCCCTGCACCCCCCCTCCCAGCTTCAAGAGCCTCCCCACACATTAACACAGGCCCTACCGCCGCGCGCATTCCCTCCAATGACCTCATCGCATACCTTTCCTCATCCCTACCTCCTGTTAACGTTTATCTCTATGACAACCCGTATATACGGATCTTATATACCCCTTGGTGCGCTGTCATTGTCACATTTCCGTGCCCGAGTGCAGCAATGTGCGGAAGCTGTATAGATACAATCACACAATGTATTCTACATTTATCTGTGTGAAATGTCACGCGCGAGTACGCGCATTATATTCATAGATGTTAAAAAAGGTCTGGCCATCGCCGCGCGACGGTTGATGCGCTCAAAACACGAAAATCGACAAGCTGCAGGCAGGCACTACACGAAGTCCTTGAAGTGTCCTCAATCCCTGGTTGACCTTACCGCCTTATCGCTCCTTATCGCTCCTTATCGCTCCTCATTAAGGCGCCCCTGTCCAATCCGAGCCCTCCCATGGGGCCGGGCTTTTCATCTTGACGAGCCCTGCCCCCCCAAAGCCAGGCCTGAGCCCTGGCTTTTGAGGCCGGCCCGACGTGTGGACGGAAGCGTTCCACTTCCACCCAACCCCTTTTATGTGACAGGGAAGCGAAATTTATTGAAGTCAAAAACCAGATTGGGGCGCACAGCAGTGGCGGATATAGGCCTTCTGTGTCTCATGTCATTTGCCTTGTGTCCCGTATGTACTGCCAGCGCGCGCTTCAGTTGCCAGCGCAAATAAAGCCGGAGCGGCGCCATTGTTGCTCATCCCCTGCACGAAGGAGCGTCCCTCGGAACGGGCACGCATCCCAACATTTTCATCATCTGTAAATACACTCCGCCCCGCCCCGGCGGTCTCGGCAGGACGCGCGAGTACTCCTTGCACCACCTCAGTGAGTTGTCACTTTTTCTTTGAGTACGCTCACCAACCACTCCCACATGCAGAGTCAAGACGATGTGGGTACTTAGCACCGCTTGCGCTGAGCTCTATTTCTTTTCCGACTGCGCCGCTATCACCGGGGGCTACGCCATCCTATCGCACACCTGGAGTCCTAGAGGGGAGCAGACGTTCCAGGATGTTCAGGACATCATCAAGGAGTGTAGGAGGCGAGGAGAAAACCCGCGGGACCATGTTGGAGAGAAGATACGCCGGTGTTGCGAGATTGCGGAGAGCAACGGCCACGATTGGGTCTGGATCGACTCGTGCTGCATCGACAAAACCAGTAGCACCGAGCTCTCTGAGGCGATCAACTCGATGTTCAACTGGTATGCCCTTTCTGAGGTCTGTTATGTCTATTTAGAAGACGTCCCCTACGGCGAAAATCCCCACTCTGAATCCTCGCATTTCTGGGGGGCGCGTTGGCACTCGCGGGGGTGGACGCTGCAGGAGCTCCTCGCACCGGCTTTCATCGTCTTCTTTTCAAGGGATTGGATGAAGATTGGGACGAAGTACAGCCTCCGCGATCCACTCTCCAAGTGTACAAGAATCAAAGAGGAGTACCTCACGCGCAAGTGGGACTTCCGGGTCCACGCGTCGATCGCGACACGGATGTCTTGGGCGGCTAGGCGCATGACGAAGCGAGTGGAGGATGAGGCGTATTGCTTGCTAGGACTGTTCAACATCAACATGCCGACGTTGTACGGGGAGGGACGTTATGCATTCCAGCGTCTGCAAGCGGAGCTGCTAAAACAAAGTCCGGACGCAACGCTGTTTGCTTGGGGATCCTGCCACCGTCCTAGTGACGACGAGCGGGAGCAGGGCCCTCTATTCCAAAATGAGTCCAACCACAATCCAGACCACCCATACATCTATCTATTTGCTACCTCGCCAAGGCTCTTCGACAGATGGTCAAATACATACACCTGCTCATGGGTCTCGTCCCCGGAAGGTCTGATATCTTCTGAAAACTCCCATCCCAGTGAGAAGGTATGCTACTTGTAACACGTTCCCCCCTCATATCTAATCCGTTACAACCCTAAGGACTGTCTAGTGCTCCAAGCACATAGCGAGGTTCCTTCCTTTGAGGTCACATCATACGGCACAAAATGCCGTTTACCGGTGGCAGAGGTTGATGAGGTCACCATCGCCGTCCTCCCATGCCAGTTCGATGGAAAACACCTTGGACTAATCCTTCATCCAGCTCCAAACTACCAGACACAGGGTCCCTCTCGCAAGCTTTACTATGTCTCGTGGGCATTTCGTCGTTCGTCTACTAGCCCGGGATCCGACTATTGGTCCCTTGAGAGGCTAGCATGCCTTGACAGCCACAACATCTATAGCCTGCGCTTCCGCGGAAAACCTGTGAATCCAGTCTGGTGCGACATCTATATCGCTGCCTACCCACTCACAACAGGACGAAGAGACGGCGCTTATCTGCTACAGGACTTCCTTCCTGATGTTGCACCCACGGCATTTCGAATTCCTCGGATACTAATCCAGAGGTTGGGTGCATTCAAGTTCTTCCCCGTTACCCGGATGGTATCCTGGGACCCAGCATCAAAAAACACTATATCGTTTTGGTGTGGGAACACGACGTTGTTGGAAGCAATTCGCATCATCCTTGGGACATGCACAAAGGCCCAGCCTAATACCAACGCGCTTCCGTGCCACTGGGCATGGGCAGACCACCAACATCATGCTAAGTGGGGACAGAGCTTGCCGGTATATGTACACGACTGTGCGAATGACCATGTTAAGGACTGGAAAAACTACACGCGCACGTTTGGGGACGCCGACCGCACCATTCGTCTCGTGTTCGCACCCTGCGCGCACACGCCGAAGTGGACACTTGTGCTTGGCCTCGAGCTCGCCGGTAGCGTGTACGAGGATATCCAACGGAAAGCAAACGTTTACCTCCCGCCGCCTACCCGTTTCCCGCATGCCGGACATGTCAAGGCCTCGGCTGGCAGGAGAGGTCCCACTATCGTCAATTCACGAAGCTCCGCACCCACCTCCTCGTCCTCGTACCGTGATCCCAGGCAGTTTAGTATCCCTATAAACCCAGCCGTTGTCACTTCTGTTCCAGGGATTGACCATCTCCGTACCACTCCGAGTCCACGTTCTCGCGGAAAGTTGACTCAATACGAAGTTAACTCTATCACCGAATACCCACTCAACATGTCAATGGTCATCGCACACCCCGCAGGCCGCAACGAAACCCCCAAGGTTACGGTCCCCGAGGCGAAGGCCAGCGTCGATGTAGCAGACATCATCACAAACTTACGCCGGGAGTTCCAAGAAACCCTGGAGGCACACAACGCCGCATGCGATCGCGAATTGCACGAACTGAAGGAAGCCCACAAGACGCACACAAACGAGTTGATCAAGACTATTGAGGCCACCCGCGCCGAGGTCGCGCAACTGAAGGCACTACCCAGTATATAGTAGTACACTCCCCTCCCCCACTGGACCATCTTGCATCTCCTGTGGCTCCCGGCTCTTCTCTGGTGTCTATGTAAGGACCCTACTACTACCCAGGGACATCTCTTTGGCTCATCGCTTCCCCCCTCGTACCCATGTATAAACCCCTGCATAGCGAGCATTCATTCAGGAACACCCTTCCCACGTATACACAGGAGTACCATCACTAGGAGGAGGGTGCATACTGTCCACCAGCTGCAGGGCATTGGAAGTATTAAGGACAGATCTGTAGTTCTGAATCCACTGTTACCACTACACTACGTACAATACATGGCTCAGCAGACTATATACACCACGTTAGGGTTCAGCCAACAAGGATAAAACGTAAACGAAGTGCAGAGGCCAACTGGAGGGAGGTAGAGGTAGCGATGCACGGGCTCGTGCTCAACGCCCTCAAGCCCCACGTATCTGGCCCCAAAAATCCCGAACCAGCCCAGTCCGAGATAAGGCTTAGTGGGTCAGCCTGGCCCTAAAGCGTGAGGTAGTTCGTAACGGGCTTAGGAGGGGGGCGTTCACAAGGGTCTCAAAGCCAACGACGCTGGAGGTATAGTCGATGAAGCAGACACATGCGAGCTTCTTTTCGTCTATTAGGATACTGAGCATCAGTAGGATGGAGGCGTGGGCGCGATGAGGCCGCCCTAAAGGAGGGAATGATATGAAAGTGACGAGGGCGCACCATCTCGCAGACCATGGCGTACATACAGTGACGGCCAAAAATAATGCCCGGTCGGCTCGATGGGCGCGACTTCGTGCATATCTCCTTCAAATGGTACGCTCGCGGGATAAGTTAAATAATAAATTGTCACTATACTGTCTGAATATATACTGTGAATGCGCCACCATGACCCATGCAATTACGAAGGGGAAGAGGCGTACGATTGGACGGGCGCCTATTTTGAGCGTTCATGCGTGAGCCTCAGGTTGGCCTTTCCATACTTCTTACTGACTCTCACCACTAAGAAAAATATTATGCGATCTGCTATACATCTCATATGCCATATTGACTCTATAAATACCACACTGTATAATATTCTACTTGAATCTCACCTAGATTTATGACTGCCAATGTCTGTGCCTTCCAGAAACCTCAAATCTCCCACCACAATAGCCCATACCTTCTGAACCAGGACTTGGACCATCATATGCAGTCACAGAGAAACAGAGTGGCTTTGAGGAGTCATCTCTATGCAAAAATATCTCCATAGATTCCGGAGTTTATCTCATGTAGATGTCCTAAATGCGGGCATTCCTCATCTCCTAGCTGCCATTGGTGGCAAAGTTGTTACACTGTGCTTCTTTTGCCTCCCCCAGAGCCCATAAAATAAGTTGTACTGTCTTTAGAACAATATCAACAGGCTGTATCAATATTTTCAGAGCCTTTGCACCAGCCATTCTAGTGTGGTGCAGCAAACAATGTGTAGTGTACAATTCTCACATCTGAGGCAAATGGAGCAAGCCCCATCATTATTCTGGCACAAGCTCTGGAGCAATGTATTTAGTATGGGTAGGTACAGTATGTGTAGTACAATAGTTGTAGAGTGTAATCTTTCCAGTATCAAGGAGCAAACATTCAAGGGAAGGAATGGAAGTTTGAGCAGGTAGAGTAACATGCCTTCTGGGGAGTTTGGCAGCCCACACCAGCTCCATAGAAGTGAGGATTCCTAAGTGTACTAGGCAATTTTGAAGGTGCATATCACATGTAGCTTTGCATAGAATGAATTACTGCCTAGTGGCTGCTGTGAATATTTGGGGCATTAAAAATGCAGAGACTTCCCATCTTACTGTGTGCTGATTCAGGTCTCAGTGCACTTATAATTTTATGAATCAGCCTCAAATAATGATATTCACTATTACATATGGTGCAAATTCTCTCCTACACAGTTTGATCCATAGATTCAGTCTCCTACACTGAGATACAGTCGAGTTTGGGGTTCTCCATGGAAGGGGGAGAAATGGTTCAATAGATTGCACACCTCAAGCTTGTATTGCACTCTGTTGTTCCCTGTATATGTAATACAGTGTATGGATGGGTATTTCCAGCTTCGTTGAATTTTCTGGCTGTATCTGAAGGAGTGGCCATAATTTTCATGCTACAGTAGGGGTTTGAGGAACAGGCGGATTTTCGGCGTCTAAGCTCGCTACTCAAATATCTCCGCCAATTCTGGTCCGATTTTCCTCAAATAAATTTCAATATATACTGTACGTACTAATGGTTGTAGGTGTACAAAAACGAAGAGGATAGAAGCTGAGAGGAGGCAGCAGTAATGCGGATCGGGCGCCTAATCGCGACCGGGCATTATTTATGGCCGTCACTGTACAAGACATAGTGGGTGAGAGCGGCATCTCGTCGACGGTATTAACTTCTGTCTTAACCCACTCCGGCAGCTTCTCGACGACGCCAGCGAGGATAACCGTTCTCGATCATTTGCTCACGTGTGAGCATCATTACCGCAGAGGGGGCTTTCCTTGCGCCCGCTTTACTGCGAGGCTCTCTTAGACACGGCGCCTCAAGCAGCAGCAGCAGCAGCAGCAGCAGCAGCAGCAGTAAGTGTACTCACATATTGAATGGCTCTCTTCATCTCCTCTCCCGTGACGGGGCCCTGAATTCGAACAACGGGTTAAGGACGGAGGACATATGGTCATGGTCGCCGGAGCCCGTATTGGACACGCATATGCGAAGGCGGGGTTGATGAGGAGGACACCCAGAAGATTCTTTTCGGGCGCATTTTGAGGGGTAGAGGTACTTGTAGCGGGAGATTGGGGTTTGAGGTAGCCGAGGTGGGGATGGAGGGAAGGACTCGGGCACGTGGAAAACCGTTGATAGAGACGAACCGCAGGCTTACCTCCAACTTTCACCCAACTGGGTGGTGGGGCGCGCGGCGGCCTCTACATGGTGGAGGACAAGCCCTCTGATATCCCGCAGGGAAACGTTCGAAAGAAATGAAGCATCCAGGATCGCGGCGCCAAGTTAAGATCTGTCTTGGTGTACATGAACTTGGGAGTGTTTGCCTAGGAAATAGCGACCGACTGAGTGTGGCGTGGAGTGAGAAAACGAATGAAAAACGTGCGTCATTTCGAGTGTAGACCCTTTTCCGCCTCTTCTGGGAGTTGCATCGCTCCACCAAGTTCCGTAGAGTGCACGGGCGTGCATCAAGTCCGAAAAAGAATCACGGAACGAGGGTAACGTGGAGCGCACGTGGACGCCATATACATGCCTTCCGAATGCGCCCGAGCCTGGCCCACACTAAGCGCTAAGCCGGCGCTGGGCCCGGGCATCAAATGACGGTGGAAAATGTTTTGCTTTGGACAACATAAAAATGCGTGTCAGACCTGAGAAATCGAGCATAAACGTAAGCAAAAAACACGAGCATCCATGTCTGTCCAAATGACACATTTCTACCGTCCTCCAACCACGCTTCAAGCCATTTTCCTTTCGATTTGGATTAACACTCTGAGACAGTTGTATTTAGAAGGCCTCCTTTCACGTGACTAAGTCGTTATTCCGGGGGCGATGATGATCATCACATCGACTCCGAGTTATACTTCCACGCAGCACCAGTGCTGAGTACTGAGCCCCCTTCACTCGTGCGTTGTGCGCTTCGTGCAGTTGTTCGAACGGGTTTGGTCATCCATTAGTGGAACACTCAAATCAACCTCGCTTTCACATCCGTCACCTTGTTCCCATCCACATAGCCCACTCGACCAACCTCACTCATATACAGAACGAGATCTTACCTCATTGCAGTGAGCTCACATAAGTCTTCCATGGCCGTGCTCACCAACCCCTTTCACGTGTAGATAAGACACGATGTGGGTCCTCAGCACCGCTCGCGCTGAGCTCTATTGTTTTACCAACTGCGCCGCCATTCCCCGGGGATACGCCATCCTGTCGCACACCTGGGATACTAAAGGGGAGCAGTCCCTCCAGGACGTTCAAAACATCATCGAGGAGTGTAAGAGTAAGGGAGAAAACCCGCGGGACCACGTCAACGAGAAAATACGCCGGTGCTGCGAGATCGCGGAGGGCGATGGCTACCATTGGGTCTGGATCGACTCGTGCTGTATTGACAAGACCAGCAGCACAGAGCTCTCGGAGGCAATAAATTCGATGTTCAACTGGTACGCCCTTGCCGAGGTCTGCTATGTCTATCTAGAAGATGTCCCCCATGGCGACAATCCACACGCGAAGAAATCGAAATTCAGGACAGCGCGATGGCACTCGAGAGGATGGACCCTGCAGGAACTCCTCGCCCCGGCGTTCATCATCTTCTTCTCAAGAGAGTGGGAGAAGATTGGAACAAAGTACGACCTTCGCCGCCCTCTTTCAAGGTGTACGGGTATCGACGCAAAGTATCTGACGCGCAAGTGGGACTTCCGAGTGCACGCATCAGTCGCGACACGGATGTCTTGGGCGGCTAAGCGCAAGACGACACGAGTGGAGGACGAGGCGTATTGCCTGCTGGGACTGTTCGACATCAACATGCCAACGTTGTACGGGGAGGGGCAACATGCATTTCAGCGGCTGCAGGTGGAGCTTACGAAGAAAAGTACGGACGCGACACTGTTTGTTTGGGGGCCTTTATTCTACTCTCGTGACGATCAATGGGAACAACCAGTCATTTCCAACGCTCAAGGTCTTCGACCTAGTGAGCCATACATATATCTATTCGCTCCCTCGCCGAATGCGTTTATCGGACAGTCAAAAACACGCTACTTCCCGTCGACACTCTCCCCGACAACAGGTCTACTCTCTCCACCAAATTTCCAGCTGGATGAAAAGGTACAGTGTTTTCTACAAAACCCATGCGCACTTCATATCTGAATGAACTTTCCATCACCTCAAGGACAATGCACATAGTCGAGCCCATGACGAGGTTCCTTCCTTCAAAGTCACTCCGTACGGAATGAAATGCCGCTTCCCAGTTGCCACAGTCGATGGTGTCACAGTTGCCATCCTCCCATGCCGGTTTAACGGAAAACAACTCGGACTCCTCCTTCATCCAGCATCGAGCGAGAAAGCCCGGGGTACATTCCGCCATCTCTACTGCGTCTCCTGGTCATTTCTTCTTCGAAAAAATGGACCCGGGTTCCTCACAAGGCTCTCCTGCCTTGGCAGCAACATTCATAACCTGCAATTTCGCGGAAAGCCCGTTATTCCTACGTGGCAGGATATCTACATCGCCGCCCACCCGCCCACGACCGGACGGACAGATGGTGCACATCTCTTGCAGCACTTCCTTCCCGACGTCGCACCTACTTTCTTCCGGATCCCTCGGACACTAGTGCAGATGTTGAGTGCACTCAAGTTCTTCCCTCTCACTGTATCCTCCAGCACAGCGTTGACCAAGGGATACGTAACGCTTCTGCTCTGTAACCCACAGTTTTTAGAATCGGTTCACATTCTCGTCGGGACGTGCGCCGTCAAAGCAGCGCAAAATAGGCGTCCGCGTCACTGGGCGTGGGCCGAACCCTTGCACCGTGAGATATGGAATCGGCAGAACACCAGTTACGTACACAACTGCAACACGGACCACATAGAGGACTGGAACAACAACACTCGTTATTTTGGGGACCCCGTGAAGCGTACGATCCGTCTCGTATTCGCACCTTGTCCCTACACGCCTGAGGAAACGCTTGTGCTGGGCCTTGAGCTCGCCGGTAGCGTGTACGAGAGGATCCAGAAGAATGCAAACATCAGCCTCCCACCGCCCACCCGTTTCCCGCACGCCGGACATGTCAAGGCCTCAGCTGGCAGAAGAGGTCCCGCTATCATCAATTCACAGAATTCTACACCTGCTTTCTCGTCATCGTCATCGTCCTCGTCCTCGTACCATTATCCTGGGCCGTCTAGTGTCTCCATGATCCCAGCCGCTGTTACTCTCGTCCCAGGGACCGACCGTCCCCGTACCGCTCCTCATTCTCCCAAGACGAGTTCCGAAGTTAACTCTATCACCCAAGAGCTGCCCAACATGTCAATGGTCAACGCGCACCCTGCAGGCCGCAACGACACAGCCAAGGTTACAGTCCCCGAGGCAAATGTCACAAACGATGTAGGAGACATCATCACGACATTACGCCGTGAGTTCCAGGAAACCCTGAAGGCGCATAAGGCCGCACGCGACCGCGAATTGCACGAAATGAAGGAATCACACGATGCGCACACGAACAAGTTGATGAGGATCATCGAAGCCACACGTGACGAGGTCGCGCAATTGAAGGCATTACCCAATGTATAGTACACTCCCCTCCCCCATGACCATCTTGTATGCTGTAGCTCCCTCTTCTCCTATGTCTATTTGAGGACCCTACTACCCCACTGGACACTTCTCTCCCCTTCTTGTACACATATCATCTGATCCTCTCTCATATATGTATGTCTAGTTACTGCACCGCGAGGCGCCCTTGTCGGTCTAACTATATGCATAATATAAGCCCTTGCATAGTAGGCATAGTTACTTTCACCTGGATACATGGATAGTATTCGACACTGACACGTACTACTATGTTGAATCTGTACTACTATACTCATTTATAACGCCCACGGTTCATCTTCGACTTCCCGTTGTCACAATGCCAGTTCGATTGCGCGCTCCCATTGTGTCGCTCTTTCAAGGAGCCTCAGTACGATGACTTATGTTACAGTGGTGCTTTTGGAGCACTGCGAGAGGGAGATAGAGTCGTTATATATTCTCAGATTGTTCGAATGTATTTCGTGCCGTTGATGTCTGCAGCAACCTTCTCGGACGCAGCTGTAAAGGGGCCATCTATTATACTAATACCAGTCCCCTTTTCCTTATACGCGCCTCCGTTCACTCATATGTACAGTTACTATGACCTTACATATATTAGTTTTAGCTCTAACGGCAGATCTTAGCCTTAATCCCGTGCACGATAGTTTCAAGTCGGCCTCTCACATGTAGAACCGGCGGTGCTCCCGGCGAGCGAAACGTCTTGTCATGCATCTGGTACGCCGTTCCTGTCCCTCCACGCCGTGTACATGTGCACTGTCTCCGGAGTGATCTGCTTCTTGATGTTCTTTGCCGCGTCGATAAAGGCAGCCCGAGATACCTGCACCCCGCACGTCAGTCACTCAATAGGTGCAAGATAAATTGGAAGGGGAACTTACAAAAGGTGCGTTGAAGTCCGTCTTCATCGTCAATAGCGCAGCTTCCTGGCAAAGGGCAGCAATTTCCGCACCCGAACACCCTTCAGTCTAGCCGAGACGTCCTGAGCACATCACAGCCAGACATCAACGAAGGAAATGAAACGTACCATTCTCGCGACTTCGTCCAAGTCGAGATCGGGCTCGACAGCCATCTTACCTGTTCTTATGCGCAGGATCTCCTTCCGCCCGTCTATATCCGGAGGACCGACGTACAGGATACGATCAAGCCGTCCAGGGCGCATGAGGGCGGAGTCCTAGACATGGATAGATGTCCTCAGCATGAGAAACAGGAGGAAGATGGAGAGGTACGAACGATGACGTCAGGCCGGTTCGTCGCTGCTACGATGGTGACTCCGACGAGTTCCTGCACACCGTCCATCTCGTTCAGGATACTTGTCAAAACACCCTCATGTGCGCCACCGCCCCCAGAGTCAGATGCCGACCGGGAGGTCGCGAGCGCGTCGATCTCATCCTGAAGTCCCCCAGCGAGGTTATTAGTTGGGGACTAGCGCAGCAGTCGATGACACGTACGAAGAAAACAATGGACGGCGCTGCTGCACGAGCCTTTGCGAAGACCTCGCGAACTGCGCGCTCAGATTCTCCGACAAACTTGTTCAGGAGCTACACCAAGCACACTTCTAATCAGTGTCCATCCAGCTGATTATACCGCCACGTCACACAGCAACTCACCTCAGGTCCCTTGACGGCGAGGAAGTTCACCCCGCTCTCCGTCGCACACGCGCGCACGAGGAGCGTCTTGCTGCACCCGGGCGGACCGTAGAGCAGCACGCCCTTGGGCGCGCGAACGCCAAGCCGCGCGAACGCATCCGGGTGCAGAAGGGGCCACTCGACGCACTCGCGCAGGCGTGCGATGGTCCGCGCCTGCCCGCCAATGTCCGCGTACCTCACGGGCACCGTGTCGAGGAAGAGCGAGCGGAGCGCGGAGGGGCGCACTGTCGGGAGTGCAGCGAGCAGGTCGGAAAGCACGAGTTCTGGAGACGTGGGCGCGGGTGGGGATGCTGAGGTGGAAGAGGGCTGGGATGAGGCGGCGACCCAGCGCTTGATCGCGAGGGTCCCTGCTTCGCGCACAACTGCGCTCAGGTCGGCGCCGACGTACCCGTGGGCTTTCGCCGCGATAGATCGCAGGTCCTCCGCGGAAATGCTGTGAGGTGCCTTGGAAAGAAGGACATTTAGGATCGAGAAGCGCGCCTCGGCGTCCGGGATGCCTAAATCCCAATTAGGAGATTGGAGGTGGGTCGACACAGGGGGGGGCGCGCACCTATTTCGATCTCCCGGTCAAATCTCCCTGGACGTCGAAGTGCGGGATCGATGGCGTTCGGCCGGTTCGTGGTCGCGACCACGACCACTTTCCCTTCTTGCCCGTCTTTACCCTCCGTCTCGATGCCGTCCATCAGAGTGAGAAGCTGCGCTACGACGCGCTTCTCGACCTCGCCGCCTGGACCGTCGTCTCGGCGAGGACATAGCGCATCAACCTCATCCAATACGACGATACACGAGCTGTGGCTCCGTGCTTCTGTGAAAACGTCGCGAATCTTGGCTTCGGTCTCGCCGTGGTATGCGGACGAGAGCTCTGGGCCGTTCACAATAAGGACGGCTGACCCTGTCGAAGCGGCGATCGCACGCGCAAGATGTGTTTTACCAGTCCCTGGCGGCCCGTGGAGCAAGATGCCGCGAGGGGGCTTGAGGCCTGTGGTTTACGACATGGCCCACGAGGGGTCGATCGTGAAGTGAAGAGTTGTGCGGTGGCGGCACATCCACATTGACGGGTACGATTTCGGGTGAAGAAAACATGGAAGAGGGGTCAGATGACCGGGGCAGGGGGGAGCGCGGGAGAGACGCACCAAACTGGCGGAAGAGCTCAGGTCTGGTGAGAGGAATTTCGATCAGATCTCTGATTTCAGCAATCTGCTTGTCGAGTCCTCCCACAGATGCATACGCGTCTTTCTCGACGCCGCGCGATACGGCAACCCCAGAATCCTACATGGCATAGGCCGTGAATGCACGGTTCACGAGGTGAGTCTTCGTCATATTGTGGTTACTCAGCCTAATCGTACGCCTCACCTGACTGGTTCCTTGGTTCTTCTCGGACGAAGGCCCTTTGTCGATCGTATCTAGAATCACCGTAGTCTCCCACCCCACAGACCAAATTTTGGACGGCCCGTCGGCGAGAGACAAAGAGCCGATGCTCTCTGCCAAAGTGTGGTCCTCGTCGGCGTCCGGAGCTGCAGAGACTGACGAGAGGCAAAACCGCCTGGTCTGCCCTTCATACACCAGGTCCAATGTTTGAGTCGATGTGATGAGGGTCAAGTCGACTGTAGTTTGGAGCGTTAGGGTCAGCGACTGAATGGAAAATTTGTCGTGGAGATAGGGAGGAAATGAACGCACTGAGTGCTTCTCTGATCAACAGAGTCAACCAGTCCCGGCGTTTCCCCTTGCCTACGTTGGCAGGCGCGGGAGACGTCTCAGAAGCCAAGCTATTCCCGCTTTGTCCGACGGGAACCTCCTTGACGTGAACGGTGAGGGCAAGCTGGGCGTGCCGAAGGGACGGCACGCCCGGTGGAAGTTTCGCAGAGGCCAAGGGGAAGACGTTGACTTTAGAGCCTTGCGCTAACCTCGCGGTAAGAAGAAGTGGCGGCGAGACAAGTATAGCTGTCAATGCAGAACCGGAGATGAGCGCGACAGTCCGACGTGAGGCGTTCCCATCGCGGGCACATGCGACGTGAGGCGTTGCATACGTACATTCCTGGGATATATCTGTCGATGGCCATGCCACGCCCACTGCGACTGCCTATGAAGAACGATAAGCCCAATCAGTGGTGTCATGCTTGCGTCAAGAGGTCATCTGAACATGAACGGCGAATTGTAGGTGGGTAAACGTCCTCACATTGGGCGAAGCGCTAGATGTTATGGCGACTTCGTCGCCTGCATACAGATTGGCTTGTTTGAGGAGGTTCGCATTGATTACGACCCGACGAGACGCCCGAGACACGGGCTCGAATTCGTTGGCGATTTCGACAGTAAAAATTTTACTAGCTAGCGTGGTCATTCTGCGTGGACTAATCGTGAGCCCAGGCTCCATGTACATGTACGGAGAATAGAGTTACCTGAAGACCGTAGGATACGGAAGGTGATGGCGTGCCTCGTTGTTCTTCCGTGGTCGTGGCTTTGAGGAAAATGTCTTGTCGAAAGAAATTCGGTTCAATCTAGAGGGGCTGCCGAGGGGAATGCCACCAATTCTAAGGCTATTTTATTTGCACATATATCAAATCTTGGAGTTGGAGAGAGTCGGTCGGATGGTGGTTAGCTGTTGACGAGGCTAAACCAGTCGATTTACCGATGGCGATCGCAGGTGTTGAGTACAAAGGAACGCAGACGCGCGCTTGTATGGGCATCAACGTCATGGGCGCTTCTCGTCGTACCCCGCCGAGGGAGCTGGTGCTGCAGTCCACAACAGACACCGTCAAAGCCTCTCGCCATTGCCCCGCACATCCTCCCTTTTACCGACATCCGCTTCCACCGGTTACCCGGCATCTACTCCCTCTCTACTCGGATGAGACTCAGCCACTGCTGGCGATCCTGCTTCCTGCTGCTACTGCATCTAGTATCCGTCTCAGCAAGCCACGAGCAATTCGACGAAGACCTCACCCTTCAGCCTCTTCGCGATGGGAAACTCTCTGCAAGGTTCCAATTTACGACATTACTGAAAGGGTCATCGCCCAGAGACCCCCAAAAGCTGTCCGAAGACGACGAAGGTACGTCGCGCTGCTCAATTCGCAAACCATCGTCCTCCAACTGTTGTATGGCGCAGCGCAGCATTATACCCTCTTCCCGCTTGCGCTCGGGCAGCTTCTTCGTGAATATGCAGTAACGGAGCTCCATCTGACGCTCAACGCTGGGAAGTGGAACTATGACGCTTGGGGTTACCCAGACGAACCGGGTGTGGGCACAGGCGCAGAGCTTTGGGCGTGGATGGGAGAAAGCACACCGACCTCGTGAGTGCTGATACGTGTACATAACCGACTTGCTCTCATGTGTCGGCAGCCTTGACCAACGATGGTCAGGGCTCCGGAACGGACTCGCAGGTCTCTTCTGCGCCTCCCTCGGACATCTCGACGAGCAACGCACAACCTCCCCCATCCTTACTTTCCAGCCTGAAGGCTCACTCCCTAACTTCACCCACCCCCACCAACTCCGACACGCTATCCTTGCCTCGGAGCACGTTTGTACGGAAAACTTGACACCATTCCTCAAGCTGCTCCCCTGCAAGTCCCTCTCTGGCATTGCGAGCCTTCTCAACCCCCACAAACTCTTCGACGCGGACTGGCACGGCCTTGGGGTTCACGTACGCTACCATGAGGGCCTTGGGGTCGAGGTCCGCCTAACATTCCAAGGCGTGTTTGACCCCGTCCGATACTCATATGTGGGTCGCCGAGGTGAGTCTTGTCCTCCAATTATACATTGTATTTGTATTCGTCCCTGGCTTTTCTATCATGCTTTGCCCTTTTCTGGTTGCCTACGATGCCTTTCCATGGTTCAATTCCGAATAAATCGTCTAGCGTAATACGCCTTCTCTGACTGGTAGCGCCAAACTACGGGTCTGCCTTCTGCTCCAACAAGATCCGTTCCCATTATCTTGTTCCGACGTTCCCGGGGAATATGAGAGCGTACTGAACGCCATTATAGATTGGTCTCTCCAGTCACTGTTTGACCGCACCATCAATCGGGCATGCCCCGTTGCCCGAAGCAGCAAAGTACGAGTAGAGCTCCCCGACGGCTCATCGCCGTACGCGATAACACCGGAGCCGGGAGCGGTAGAGGGAGGGGTTGCTACCTATACCATCGACGCTAGTGAGTATTATTTCACCTTCACGTGGGTGCTGTGCTCATAAAACACGCTTACAGAGGAAACCGCATTAGATGTGGCTCTGAGCTGGCCGACGGAGTCGACGTTCGAGTATCGTGCGTACCGCCCTCCCCTGATCGAATCTTCGCCGTGCCTGAACTTTGCCGGATTACATTCAGCGAACACTTCGGAGATGCCACCCCTAACAGACATCTCCCTCCGACGGAGTCTGAGCGGTACCAGCCAGGCGGACGCCCAATTCATGTTGATTGTCACCAACAACTTACCGGTCGAAGTCCGCACCGGGTACCTCGAGACGATGCCCTGGCACCTGCAGTTCTATCTGCACACGCTCTCGGCGCACGTCGACGGCGTCCTTCGAGGTGAGTTTATCAGCTTCCGGAACGCCTTCCCCAACTATTACGCAACCCCGATCCCGCCTCGCACTCGACTGACGCGCTGACATACGACACGACAGACGACCTCGTGTCGATCATCTCCTACACGCCCTCGGTGCCGCACTCGCGTCCGGCCCTCCTGCAGGCGGTGCTCACGCTCCCGCCGCGCAGCACGCTGCAGCTGACGATGGACGTCGCGAAGCCGTTCCTGCGCTATACCGAGCACCAGCCGGACGCGCAGCGCGGCTGGGACCTGCCCCCGGCCGTGCTCGCCCCGTTCGCGTTCGGCGGCGGCGCGGCGGAGGGGAACGGCACCGCGGCGGGGGCGGTGGGGCGCGCGACGCGCATGTACACGCCCGCGCTGCTCGTCGACCTCGCGACGCCCGACTTCAGCATGCCGTACAACGTCATCATCATGAGCTGCACGCTCATCGCGCTCATCTTCGGGAGCATCTTCAACTACCTCACGCGCCGCTTCGTCGTCGTCCGCGTCGATCCGGCCGCGCCGGCCGCGGAGCCGCAGCCTGCTGGCGAGGCAGTTGCCGCTGCAGGGGAGGGCGCGGTGCAGGACGAGGGTCTCGGTCGGTGACCGAGATGGCGGGGGGGAGGGTGCTCTCGACGCATACGTGGCCTGCTTACTGGTGGATCGGCGTGTATTCACGGACCTTGGAACGCATTTAATTTACTCGTGTCAACGGCGGTCCACCTAGCTCGACCGCACGACGCAGTTCCTGTGACGACGTGCTGCGCCCCGCACGCCTAGACTAGAAGCCCCAGGCGGGTGGGGGGCGGCTTCCCCGCGCCCCTGGCTGCATGGCCGGGCAGCCCCCCTGACCGGACCCTGCAATCCTGTGCCCACTGCTGCCCAAAGCGGGCGTCGCGATCGAGCACGGGCCACGAGGCCTCCACGAACTGCCAGGGCGGGCCACACCGTCACCGTCGACGCCAGCTGATGACGGCCGCTAGCCCGGGCCCGCCAACGTGTCGCGCGCGGAAGCAAACCAGCCACGGACGCGGGCGAGGACCGTGGGCCCACCGCCCAGCACACACACGCCCCGCTTGCGAGCCAAGGACGAGGGCGTCCGAGCAGGCTGCTGCAGCACCCCCGCGCGATCGTGCTTACGCACGCTTCCTTCCCGCGATCGAGCTGCTACGTGCCCCGCGCGGTTCTGGATTCTGGAACGGTTCCGCCGAGGACTGACCACAGGCGGTGGCGGCGGGGGAGGCGCGCGCGCACTCCGCTCGCCCGGGACGCGCGGAGGCAGGTCACGCGGGCGGTGCGCGGGTGTGCTGCTGCGTCACACATCTGGGGCAGGTAGCGTCGAGCCCCACTACTTACGAGCTGCATCGATCCCGCGGCGCGATCGCCATCGTGGCTCGCCCCTGTTGTTGGAACGAGAACGAGACGAGAGCCACCAGCCGCCACCACGACTGTCGCGCGTGGCGAGGGGCCGCGCGCGCGGCCTGTCCAGTTGCCCCACCGCTAGCCTAGTGTCTGGTGTCCGGTGGGGTGTGACCCTAGTGGTTTGCTGCGCGACAGCAGGCAGCGCGGCCCGCGCGGCGGGAGCAATACATATCTCGAGCCGCGCGCCCCGCGCGCCGTGTTCTTTGCGCACAGGAGGCCGAGCGAGGCGCAGCCCAGCCACGGATTGGAGTATAGGCAGAACCGCGTTCGACGCGCCTCCTCCCTCGCCGCGCCGCGCGCACTGCGCGAGCGCAAGGATCAGTAAGAAGCTCAAGCAGGCTCGGCCGGACTGCACGCGCGCGGTGCCTGGAGCCTGCAGGCGGGGCCGGCGTCCAACGCGAACCGCGCGCGGGGCGTGCCCGTCTGTGGCCCCGGCTGCAGCACACGGCACGGCGCGGGGCCGCTGATCTGGGGGTTTGAGGCGCGCCGCGGCGAGGAAACCTTGTATGACACCTTCTGTCGACGCTCGGCCGGCGGGGCGATTGCGCGGGCGGGCCAAGATGTTTGCTCTTCCTCGCGCGACTGCGACCGCGCGCGCAGGAGAATTTCGAACGTTCACGAAATCGCGCCTAATGGCGCGTGGGTGGGCCGCGAGAGCTGGATATTTTCAATGAGAAATCGTTGGCGTTCACGCCCATCTGAGGTGCCGCGGGCAACAAACCGAGCCTTTCGGCCCAACTGGGGGCCCCAGGGAGCTCCAGCACTGAGCAGATAGATGCCTGCGCCTTTATCTCATCGATGCGCCGCGCGCGAACAAACGAACTTATCTCGCATCCCTACGCCGTCGGAAATGCCTCAGGCTGTCGCGACGCGACGCGGGGGGGCCTGCGCGGCCACGGCGCACATATATGGAAGGGCCCATATCGCCCGCCGCTGCGGCGTCTCTGATGAGATCCGGGCGGCGCGCGGCGCGGCGGCCCCCTCTCCCATCGATACTAGATAAGTGCGCTCTCTACGCGTCCGCGTCAACGCTCGCGGACTCAATTTCTCCGTGCAGCTGGACAAGACAAGACGCGACGAGACGAGGCGGCTCTCCTTCCGTCCTCGCCCGGTGCTTCTCTGCGCGCGCGGGCACGGCGCGTCTTAGTCAGTGCCCCGGCGCGACCCTGGAGCGTGCACGTTGGGTTTTGTTCTGGGGCACGCGGCGGCGCCTTGTGCGTCGATGGAGCCCACCTGCGCACTGGCGAGTGTCAGAAAGGACGGGAGGCGCACCCGACGCGAACAGAAGGCAGCTCGCACGAAAATTCTCCTCGACTTGGTCTTCGCACCCCCCCTCCCCGCCTCGAGCGGCCGGGCAAAAGTCTCTGGCGCCGGCCGCCATGCGCCTGCGCTGATAACGCAGCGCGTGTGGCCACATTGCCCAAGAAGATGGCAAGAAATCCAATCCCGTTCTGAAATGTCGCGCGCTCACTATATGCGGTCCACAAACCGTCACGAAGGGTGCTTATTCGACAGAGCCGGAAATCTGGCCACGCGCGCGATGTCAGTCAGTGTCTGTGCGCCAATGCGGCGCGGGGGGCTGAGAAGTGATCCTGGAAGCTGGAAAGCGGATGTGGAGCGAGGTACGCACAGATAGAGCAGGAGTGCGTCCTCGCGCGTGCGCGTGCTTCTGATGATGACCGCACCCGCGCGCGCGAGGGGGGTCGCGCGGGAACGCGAGCCCCCGCTCCCGTGTGCGCGCGCGCACGGCCGTGCGCGGAGAGTGCGTGCGTGCGCCCTGCGCCGTGCGAACGCGCCGCGTCGTCTGTGAGCCCTGCGCTCCATCGACGCGCGGACATGACGAACGTGCCCTTGTGTCGGCGTCGCGTTCCTCCTGAGTCTTCGCATTCCTTTCATTCCGCGCTGAAAATTTGTAGTAGCTTAAAACTGTGCTTGTTGTGTTCCCCGCGGAATGGGCTTGGGAACTCGGTGTGGGCCGCTTGCTGACATTGTCGGGAGATAAGATGGTATTAGAAGGGACATGCAGTCGCGCTCCCCGTGCCTGCTAAGCAAGCAGCACGAGGGGCCGCTGTGGGCGGGGGCTCGACACGCAGAAAGCGACATTCAGTTGGTCACCATCGCGCCATCCGCACAGCCCGCGTCGCGCGTCTGCATCAGCAGCGCGGTGTGCTGCAGCACGCCGCGCACGCGCGCCGAGGTCTGACGGACGCTTGGGGAAGGGGGCGGATGGGGACCCGGGGTCGCGCAGCGGGCCAGGGGCGGACGAGAAGACGTCGCGCCACATGTGACGGGGCTCCACGGAAGGGGGCGCCTGCGCCGACCGGTGTGCGGTGGAAAATTCGAGGCGGAAGGCCGACGGTGGGCTGGGGGCGAGGGGCACGAGCGCGCGCGTCGGCTGTGTGCGGGTATCTGGATGGGATTGGGATGGGCTTCGCAGGGGGGGGGCAAGGGATGTGGATGGATTCGGGGGCGTATACGGGGGCGAGGGCGCGCGCTGGGTGGATCTCACGATCTCGCACGGGCACGCGTCTTCTGGGTTCTGCGCGGATTCGGCATTCGGGTTCGGGTTCGGATTCGGGCTCTGGGGGAGGCAGGCGTGGGCCCGCTCCGCTGGGGGAGCCCTGCGCGAGGGACGCCGGCCGCGCGCGCACGCTCGCCCGCCCGTCCGTCCGTCCGCGACGGGGTCCGAGGAGAGTCATATGTGGCAGTCGATATCGACGCCAGCGCTTCGTGCGCGCGCATAAAAGACGGTGGCCACAGATCACGGTGACTCACCCCGCCAGCCCTTTGTGTCCCCTTCACCGACGGTTAAAAGCCCGAGCTTGGCCGTGCGCCGCCCACATACCTCCCTCTCATCATCCTCGCATACCCCCCGTCCCGCGTATACCTCTCGCGCCCGCGCCCGTCTGCGCCCCGCCTCACCACTACTAGCCTACCCAGCCACTGTCGTGTGCACCCCCCGCCACCCACCACCAGCCACCCGGGAAAGAAGAAAGAGATGTGCCAACGAATTGCGTACGTCGCCCTGCCACCCTTCACGCGCCGCGCGGACTGACGAGAAGGGGATGCGGCCACAACAGCGAAGGGACGCGGTGGTCGAAGTGTGGGGTAAGTCCGAGTCAGCTGAGCCCGCCGCACGGGCGCGCGTGCTAATCCGTTCTCCCCCGCCCGCCTCCCGCCAGCACTTCCAGCGGCACCTCGTCGTCGCGATCATCGACTGCAACTCGCACAAGTGCGAGCGCAGCTACCTCCACCCAAAAGGCTGCCGCGACCAGACGTGCATCAAGGTTCGTTCGTCGTCGTCTCTCTCTTTCCATCTGTTTCCTGTTTCCTGGCCCTTTCCGCCCGCCCGCGCGCCGCCGCCGCCGCCACTCGGGCGCTCCGAGCTCCCCTTGTCCTTCACCCCCCCTCCCCTGCCTTCTTGCGCGCGCACGTTGGTGTCGTCATCCGTGGTGCGATGCGCCGGTGACGCGATGCGGCGTGCGCGTGTCGATGCCCCTCGCCGGCGCACGCGCCATAGCCGCATACACCCAGCGCGCGCCCGCGAAACGCACGCACGCACACGTGCCCCGCCGCCACCGCCGCCGCCGCCGTCTTCGCATCCGTCTTCGCGTTCGCGATCGTGATCGGAGGGGCCCTTGCAAACTCCGTTATGAAGTGGAAGGCCACCGCGCTGACGCCCCGCCCTCCCCTCTTTTGCTCTTATAGAACTTTGGCCCGGACATCCAGAAAGACATCGACACCGTCCGGGACGACTGCTTCCAGTGCCGCGCAGCCGCCGCACGGCGCGTGCCCGCATGAGCGCGCTCCCCGCCACGCGCCCCCGCACGGTGCGGGCGGCGGGCGGGGCATCCGGACGCTGGCGCGGCGTATACCACGCGCCCGGTGCGTCACCCCCTTTCCGCGCCGCGCTCCGCCCCCCCACCCCCGTTACCGCACGGTCATGGGTCCTCCCTCCCCTCCCACTCCCCACTCCCCACCACCCGCCCACCCGTTCGCACCGCGGGCACGCCGCCCGTGGCGGGCGCGCGTGCCCCGACGTGCTCCACCCGCCCGCGCATCGCTCAGTCGCGTGTGCGGTACCATGGATTCCCCCATTGCCCCATTGCCCCTAATTCCCTTCTGTCGTCGTCGTCTTCGTCGCTGTCTGCTGTTGTTGCTTGTTGCTTGTTGCTGCTCTTGCGTCCCTGACCCTCCCTACATCTCGCCCCGCCTCGTGCACACAAGTATGTAATGACCCACTGTATGAGTAGCCGCACCCACTGTACATCCGCAATACAGTCCAGTCCGAGCCTGCCCTGCCGCCTACCGCCTGCCGCCTGCCGCCTGCCGCCTGCCGATCGCTATACATACCAAGGCTCGGAACGCAGCCGTGCGCCTTGTACCCACTGCCGTCAGCGACCCCGGCTCCGTCTCCGAGCTCCGGGCGTCCCAGCGTGCGGCCAAGCCACTGTCGTCATCGACGCCCCGCGCGGCGCGTCCCCTGCGAGGAGGCGAAACCCGCGCCGACAGAGCACAACAACCACACTCGTCACTCGCGCCCCACCTAAGCACCCAAGTGCACCGTGCACGCCCGGATCCAGCGCTGATGTCCCACGAACACCACGGACAGCCAGCATCAGCCCCTCCCCAGCCGGCCCCGTCCCTCACACGAATTCGCAGCCGGCCCCGTCCCTCGAATGAATGAATGCACGCTCGCCGAACACCGACCGCCAATCGCCAAGGCCCCTCGCTGCTCGCCTTTCGCCCTCGAGGCCCGCTCCACCGCGCCGCCGCCGCCGCCGCTAAGCAACAGGCACCCGGCCACAGGTGGCAGGACGGACGCGCGGGGCCGAGCAGCGCGCACAAATTACAATAAGCACGCCGCCCCCTCGCGCCTTCGCCTTCGTCTTCGCGCGCGAGAAGAAGCCCCTACCCCTCCCCAATTGCAGGTTCCAACCCTCCGGCGCACCGGTCTGCTGACCGCGCTGCCGGCACGCCGCTCGGCACCTCGGCATGCGCTCCCCTCGTCTGGCTCCCCAGAGCTCTGTGCTCGGTCTTTGGTGCGTAGCATACAGTCGGCGGCACGGGGGCATGGGGGCATGGGGGTGGGGTCGGGTCGGGCGCTCTCACGGTACCGCACGTGTGGCCGGGAGGGGCACCAGAAGGAGAAGCCGGGGAAGGCGGCGGCGCAGCGTATGTGGATTGCAAGGGCCCAATCCTGGGCTTTGGGTTACGAGTACCGCGGCGGAGAAGTCTGAAGGGACCTCTGCCAACGCGTGCGCGGCGGCGACGGGGCTCGGGCTCAGGCTCGGGAGGCGGCGCGCCGGGGTCCGGCGTGCGCGAAGACGTCTCGAGCGCGGCCGCGCTGTGGCTCTGGTGCCTGCGAAGCCGCATCGGAGCGGGCGCGACAAGCGCGAGAAGATCGCCTGCCCGGGCTGCCGGGCGAAGCTTCGCGTTCGGGATACGTAGGGCGAGGAACAAACGAGCGGCCGTCGGGCGAGCGGGGTAAGTGCGAGTCAGAGAGTCCTGATTTATGGTTCCTAGGACTCAGAAGGGACTTTGGGCGGTCGGCGCGGAACGCGGAAAGCCGTCGCGCAGGCGGGCGCGCGTGCCTGCAGAGTCCTGCCCGTGCAGTGGGCGTAGTCGTGCGATCGGGGCGTTTGTCGGGGGTCCTTGAACGCACACAGATAAGGCGGCGCCTGGCGCGCCGATAGCTCGTTCGAAGTCGCTTGTTGGAACCTGAGGCTTCGCGATAACGCTCTGCGCGAAGCTCAGAACCAGGACGCGTCGCAGGCTCGCAGCGGTGCGTGTATGCGTTTACGTAGGCGCGCCGTCGGCGATATGTGGCTCGCGTCGCGCGACTTGAGTAGCCGGTGTGGCGGTTTCCTCATCTGGTGCTGTTCGCGGCTTCGACGGTTATCTGCAGGAGAGTTACGGTGATAGCGAGAGAGCGGGCGGGTGTGGTGGGCAATGCGATCGTTCCTTTCGCCGTCGCGCCTCCCACATCCTTTGCTACCTTTACGTGACTTCTGTGGCGATGATGGCTGCGCTGGGCTCTACTAGAGCGTGCGCGCGGGGCGCGCGCCAGCACGCGCTGTGCACTGAATGCGTCCTAAGCTTCAGCTCGCGCGAGGCGCGCCATCGACGTCGAGCCTGTACGTCAAGATAAGGAGGGGGGCAAGGGCAGACGTGCTCCCGCGTACTCACACGTCATACGCGGCGCGATTGCTGCTGCTGCAGCGCGCGCGCGGAGCCGCCATGGTGTAACCACTTCGGCTGCGCACGGAATTGCCATGTATTCGCAGAACGCGGCGGATCGGGGGATCTGTGAATCAGATAAACGTCGCGAGGGCGGGTCGCGGGCGCACGAGGTTTACTACTTAATCTGCAGGCGATCTGTGCATATACTCAGCGAAAGACGTCAGGGCGCGCGATGGGAGGGCCGATGGTGAGAGATGAGTACGTACAAAGTCGGGCATGGGGGATTGCGTAGGATGCACGCGGGAGGGCTAGTCCAATGCGCGAAGTCCACGCTTGATGCGCAGCGTTGGAAGGACTGCCGAGTGGGAGGTCTTGGGAACTTCGCTGCCGCTGTAATCTCCATAGTCTCCACACTCATGGGACCGCGATTCGAGAGATGTATTATGTTCTAAGCCTGTACGCGTGATGCATACGTAAATCGCGCGTAAGGGTGTCTCAATGTCTGTACTCTCTGGTTTCGTCCAAACCGGGAAATTATGCATCTGACTTGAGTGCATTTGCCTGGGGGTAGTTTAGAAAGTGCATATCAATGTGAAGTAATGTCGTGGGTTCGGCTAGAAAGATGATTGCTCGAGTCATTCATCACGTGATAGTGACACCACGCGTTATCGCGTTATCAGAGGTGGCCCAGCTGGCTGCCGAAGCTTGATCAGTACCAACGTCGAACCCAGTTGGACGTACTCGGACAACTAGCTTTAGTCGACATTACGAAGGTCGCGGACCTACAAACTCTGCTGGAATCTGCGTCGGTTCCCGTTCAGATTCACCCCTACAACCTACAACCCCGGACTCGCAACGCCGCGATCTCCCTCCGAGCCATGTCAGAAGAACAACCCAGCGGCCACGGGATGCCCCCTTTCTGTGGCACACTAGCTCGGGCTGGTTCCGATGTTACGAGTGGAAATGCGACGTCGGGTTGTTCCACCAGCCAAGTCGACCCGTTGCTGCTCATTCGTCAGCTGCTACGGTCCTTAGATCATGGTTACTCCCACTTGAGGTACGCTGAGTTGGTATCTTTGAAATCGAGTTTTCTCTAACCCTTGTCCTTTAGCTTCGACGATGTGAGCTTTCTCATCCGGCAGGCTCACTGTACGGCTCACAAATTGCTACCTACAATAACAGCTCGAATCGCTACAACTAGGCGCCCAGGAATTCTTATTAAAAGTTCGACGCCTTCGCACTCAGCGTGCTCTATGCGTGTCAAACCTTCCCGAAGAGGTTTTCCTGTTAATTTGCGAGAACGTTGTCGAACGTCAAGCATGGCGCCCGTTCATCTCCTCCAGCCACGTGAATCACGAATGGGAATACACCCCTGAGATCGTCAAAAACAAGTACATTCGACCTCTCCTCACTCTCACCCACGTGTGCCGGGCGTGGCGCAACGTGGTGATAGGTTTCCCCTCACTCTGGGCCTACGAAGACGTGTGGATGTCGCAGCCGCTCATCGACACCTTCGCAGAGCGAGCGGGAACCGTACGACGGTTGTATCAAACATTCGATTTGGCATACTTGATGACCCGTGAAACCGAGAGGTTAGCTATTGATATACAAAGTCCGCAACTGCGTCATGCTATGATATACCTCCGGGACTCAAAGGAGTCTTTGTAACAATATGTCACACATTTCCCCCTCAAAGCTCCCAACCTGGAAAGCCTATCAATCGCTGCAATCGACTCCGTGGATGTTGGTTTCGCCAGCCTCTCCCTCCCATCCTCGCCATACCTGTTCCATGGGCATACATCCTCTATACGAGCTCTGGCGCTCTCCCCAATACTACATGTCGTTCCCTACGACTCATTTCCGAATCTCACGCATCTCTATTTGTCGTTTCCCCCGCGATCACATGATCCACAAGTCTCAGTTCACCTAAACCCTCTCGATGATCTCCTCAGCCTACTATCAGCGGCCCCGATGGTTCAATTCTTGGGCGTCTTCCAAGTGTACGACGACTTCTCCCTTCGAAATCCGTCTTCTTATCCCCGATTGCACCTCCCTCATATGCGGAATATCACAATTGGGGAATCCAACTGGCAATATCCGTATCACTTGCTCAGTCACATGACTTTCCATGAAAGTGCCCACATCTACGTGACTGACTCGTGGCTTGGCCGGCTTGAAGAGCAAGAGGATGCCTCTGGAGCTCGACTCCCACAAGTTTCTCTCCCATTTGCTACAAGAATGAAAGTCAAGTTGGAAGCGTGGTCTATCCATGTTGTTGTGGAGGGTCCGTTAGACCCCTTTCAGAGACCTATAGGACGACTCTACTGCGAGTACGATGTTGGTTACTTCGAATTCGAATACAGAGTGGAGAATCCCATCGGTGCCCAGGGTACCGAAAACTCTTGGCCGGGAACCCTTCTGGAATTCATTCCCATATCGTCTCTTGTTACCCTCCACATTTGCCTCCCCCCCTCTCAACAAGGAGCCTTCGCCGACGGTGTAATCCCATTTATGGAAGAACTAGTGGAACTGGTTATCCTACTTCCTAAAAAGCACAGAGACGATACCGAGTTGGAGATGCTAGCCTCGGCCCAGGGTATGCAAAACAACGCACACATATTCGTTCATCTGCTCTCTATTCTTCAACGGAATAACCCTGTGGCATGCCCCGCACTATCCGAGCTTGGTGTTACTATCTCGCTCTCTGACACCACATTGTCGCAAAGCCAGCCGGTACTCGATAACATCCTGGAGATCTTGCGCGTACGTGCAAGCATCAAGCATCCTATCCGCCGCTTCTTCACACAGCCCTCGAAGGAGCCCATGGAGTGGGTCACGAGATGTGGAGGGTCTCTTGACGTCGAATTGCTGCGGCTCCGTGAGATGTGCGAAGTCTGGTTGGAATCGATTAAGCAGGTCGTTGAGGTGGTGGATGCAGCATGGGACCTTGAGCCTGGATATGATATGGAGGTATTCACACCAGGATCGTTTTATGAAGATGAGGAGGCGATGGTAGAGCGGTACTGGAGGCTGAACGAAGGAGACAAGCCATGGTTTTCCATTTAGGCATCCTTTCCCCACCCCTGTGCCTCCTAGTCCGTAGTAGCAAAGTTACCGAACACACTATTATCAAACGCAGTAACGCAGTCTCTACTGTACCGCACCATATGTTTAGATGTGTGAGGTACTGCATGTACCAACCCACCTTGAGTTCTGGGGAAGCATGAAAGCCATGGAAGATCGATGGTGAATGCCGGCGCTAGGGCCCGGAGTACGTATATGTACAGTATACATAGCATCGACTCCGACTCGCCCGAGTGCCACAGGTCATGTCGCGTGCATCACGTGAATATGACGCTGGTCATATTACTTAATGAGTGACGCGTCCCTCTCGATCGAACCGTGACCTGCGAATCCCCAAATCTGATCATTTGGCTCTTTCATAAGGTCTCCCTTCTATCACGTCGCTCTCTATTAGATGTCGGGTCTACGACTCAGCAACTCACAGGAGGCCGGTGCCAGCGGTGCGCGAGCGACGGACGACAGTCAAGTTACTATCCTTAGGTTGGCACCGCCTTGTCGAACCCGTCTTTCAGAACTCTTCCACCCACTGCTTACGTCTTTACGTGGGGCTAGCTCCCAAATGAGGTGCGTTGAACTACTACTTACTCATACAACCGTCCCCTCAATATCACTCTCCCATTCCTCAGCTTGAGCGAGGTGAGTATTCTTGTCAGGGATATGACTCCGTTCATCCCTGTCCAAAACGCACGATTGGCTTACCCATCGTCATAGCTCCAGTCTCTGGAACTTAGTGGGATACGGGTGTTGGTGGAAGCTCGGCGTCTCATTAACTGCCACGCTGCTATATCGCAACTCCCAGAGAACGTTTTCGTCATGATCTGTGAGAACGTCGTCGAACGAAGCTTGTGGCGCCCAGTCATTTCCGGCATCGATGGCGCATGGCCAATCACCGATGAGGTCAAGAGCGAATACATTGAGCCTCTCCTTACTCTCACCCATGTCTGCCAATCCTGGCGCAATGTGGTGATAGGTCACTCCACCTTCTGGGCCTATACGGAACCCTGGCTCATGTCGCAGCCGCTTTTCGACATGTTCATCGAGCGAGCGGGAGACGCGGGGTTATTTCACGCTTTCTACGCCTCATCACTCTGCGAAATCAATCAGAAGGTGATACTCGACACTCATAGTCCACGGCTACGTCGCCTTGTAATACATCGTGATGATACATCTGCATTCTCACAGCACTACTCTATGTATTTTCCCCTCAAAGCCCAAGCCTTAGAATGTCTTTCAATCACTTCAGACGACGCGATGTTTGGCATCGACCGCTTTGCCGATGAACCTTCCCCATATCTATTCCATGAACGCACTTCCCCTATACGAGCATTGGCACTTTCCCCAATATTACGTCTGGTTCCTCGCGATTCATTTCCGAACCTCACCCATCTCTACATATCGTTCGGTCGACAAACATATCGGGACCTAAACCCTCTCGACGATCTTCTAGAACTACTGTCAAATACTCCGATGGTCCAATTTCTGCACGTCTCTCGGACGCACCACATCTTTCCCCCTCAAGATCCATCCACCCATCCCCGATTGTGCCTGCTCCAGATGCGGAATATAACAATAGCGGACACCCATTGGCAGTATCCGTATCATTTGCTCAACCATATTGCCCTTCACGAAGACACCCACGTCTACATGATCGACCCGTGCCTTGCCCAACAAGAGGTGGAGGATGTCTCCCGAGCACGGCTACCGCAAGTTTCTCTTCCCCTGGCCAAACGGATGAAGATTAAGTCTAAGAACGAGGGCGAAGTTATCGAAATCGTTGTAGAAGGTCCGCTAGACTCCATTCAAAGACCCAAGGGACGCCTTCGCGTTTCGTACGGTAGTGACGAGTTTCTCTTGGAAGATGTGGTGGATCATGACGACGAGGCCAACACTTGGCGGGTGTTGTGGCTGACAACCCTGCCCAGGACCACGCTCCTGTCGTCCCTCCTTTCCCTTCACATATCCCTCCACATATCCCATCAATCTGTTTTCATGGACAGTGTCATCCCTAGCATGCAGAAGCTCGTGGAACTCGTCATCCTGCTTCCATCAGATCCAGGAGATTCAGTGCAATCCCAGGGGATTGAGACCAACTCACCCATATTCAACTGCCTTCTCCCCCTTCTTCAACAAAAGAACCCAGTCATCTGCCCCGCTCTATCCGAGCTCGGTGTTACTCTCTTCATTCCCGACAACAGACCCTCGCAAGGCCAGCCAGTATTCGACAATATCCTAGAAATCGTGCGCGCACGCTCAAACATAGGGTATCCCATACGCCGCTTCTTCATGCAGCCCTCGAAGTCCGCTTGTCGCCGGTATATGTCAACAGGGTCAAATAGCCTCAAATACGTACGGTGGCATCATAAGTGGTTTGAGGACTGGCTAGGAATGATGAGCCAGGTCGTCGAGGTGGTGGAATCATTATGGGACCTTGAGGAACGTGACATGGAGGTATTCACACCAGGGTCGTTTTATGAAGCTGAGGAGGCGAAGGCAGAGCAGTACTGGGAGCTAGAAGGAGTAGATAAACCATGGTCTTCCTTGTAATGTTACCCGAGTCTCGTACTCCTGCCCCTTGCGCTTCTGGTTCATAGCAATCCCAAACCTACTGTCCTCAATTACTGAAGCATAGGGTCTTCCCCTCACGCCGCCCCCAGGAAGTCCCCGTCGTCGCTTCCGCGGGCGTACCTATGGCTCTAGGCGAGGTTTACCAGCGCGCACATCTTCTCAGGCTCATCACCACAGAACTGAAGCAGCTGCACCTCGTCGTTGACCAACACAAGCACGTACGGCTGTGCGTCCCTATCCCGCTCGCACGACGGACGCGACCCACTGCCCGCCCTCCTCGCCTCCGTCCTGCAGAGTAGGGTAGGGGTCGGGCGGCGCGGAGATGTTAAACAGCCCGAGCGCAAGGTACAAGGCGTTGTATTGTACCCCTAGTTTTCGTGTGTTAAATTAGCGTAGACCGTGCGCCTGAGCGGGAGCTGGAGAGATGTGTGTTGCATCGTGTAATCTTGCACGGGCTTGTCCGTGAGGCGCGCGAGGAGCTCGTTCACGTACTCAATGCTGCGCATGCGGCCCACTTGCGGGGCCATATCTATATAGCCCCTCGTCAGTTGCAATCGCTCAATCACAGAAGAACCCACGCCTCCAACGTCGTTCGTTACTTACGTGGCTTCTGCGGCACTGATCACTGCGCTGAGCACGACTAGAGCTTGTGCCGGCGCGAGTACATATCGTGCATTGAACGCTTCCTAAAATTCACCTGGCGAGTGCAGCATCCTAGGCGCGTGCTCAACGAGCCTGTACACGAAGATAAGGAGGAGTCGAAAGCGGAAGTGCTCCAATGCACTCACACGTCATTAGCGTCGAGCACTGCAGGGCCTGAGCGGGGTCACCACAATGGAAGCAAATACAAATGCCACGGATCGGGGTACATGAACGTCGCGAGGGCAGTTTGCGGGCGCGAGATGGAATGATCTGCAAGCGATCGGTGGCTACGCTCGAAAGCCTGAGATGTTAGGGTGCGCGAGGATGGGAGAGCCGGTGTGGGTGAGATATGGGTGCGGAGAGGGGGATAAGAATGTACGAATTGGAGGAATGGGCAGCACCTGGCCGCCATATGAGCCCGGGACCCCATCGGAGCCCGAATCACTGCGGGCACGAGTCACGTCTGATACGACAATGGGATCACGTGGCTGTTACGTCACGCGTTGCCTCCCCCATTACCCGGGAATCACGCGGACTTTAGCTGGCAAATCCGAAAACCCAACCCTTCGGCTCGGTCATACGGTTTCCTTTCTGTCACGACGCTCTCTTTTCAATGTCGGGTCTACAACTCAACAACTCACAAGGGGTCACTCGTGCCAGCGGTGCTCCAACGATAGACGTCAGTCAAGTTACTACCCTCATGCTGCCACCGCCTTGTCGAACCCAAATTTTGTCGGAGCTCTTTCGCCCACTGCTTGCGTCCTTACGTGGCGCTAGCTCACAGACAAGGTGCGCTTAATCATTGACTACTCGTAAACCCATTTCCTCAACATCACTCTCCCATTGCTTAGCTTGATCGAGGTGAGCATTCTTGCCGGGGATAGAACTTAGTTCATCCCGTCTCACAGCGCACGAGCGGCTTACCTATGCCACAGCTCTTCTCGCTAGAAACTAGTGGACTACAAGTACTGGCAGAAGTTCGGCGTCTCATGAACTGCCACGCGCCAATATCGCAACTCCCAGAGAACGTTTTCGTGATGATCTGCGAGAACGTCGTCGAACGAAGCTCATGGCGCCCATGGCTCATCACCGGCATGTTCGAACAGACCTCTACAATGCCGATCACGTACTCAGTCAAGAGAGAATACATTCAGCCCCTCCTTACTCTCACTCATGTCTGCCGGTCATGGCGTAATGTAGTGATAGGTCACTCCACCTTCTGGGCGTATGCAGATCCTACGCTCATGCCGCAGTCCCTCTTCGACACATTCATCGAGCGAGCGAGAGATACGAGGTTATTTTACGCATTCTACGCCTCCGAGTCGCTCTGTGGAACTGAGAAGGCGATACTCGACACCCGTGGCCCACGACTACGTCACCTGACAATACACCGCGATGATACAACGGCATTCCCGCGACAATACGCGACGTATTTCCCTCTTAAAGCCTCTGCCCTAGAAAGTCTCTCAATCACTTCAGAAGACGCCAGGTTTGGAATCGACGACTTTTCCAGTGACGCTTCACCGTATCTATTCCATGAACGCACTTCCCCTATACGAGCATTGGCGCTTTCCCCCATTTTACGTCTGGTTCCCCGTGATTCATTCCCGAGTCTCACCCACCTCTATATATCGTTCTACCGGCAAGAAGTACAGGGTGTAGACCCTCTCAATGATCTTCTCAGGCTGCTCTCAAATACCCCGATGGTCCAATTTCTGTGGGTCTTTCAGATACACCGCGTCTTTCCACCTCAAGATCCGTCTACCCATCCTCGATTACGCCTCCCCCAGTTGCGGAATATAACAATCGCGGACACCCACTGGCAATATGCATCTCACTTGCTCAGCCATCTCTCCCTTCACGAAGATGCCCACATCTACGTGACTGACATATGGCTCGCTCAACAAGAGGTGGAGGACGTCTCCCTCGCACGGCTCCCACACGCTTCTCTCCCCTTCGCCAAGCGAATGAAGATCAAGTCTGAGAAAGCAAACGGAGCTATCCAGCTCGTCATGGAAGGCCCTGTGGACTCCACTCAAAGACCCAAAGGACGACTTGACACCTCATTCGATGTTGATGTCCTGGACGGCCGGGTGGATGCTAACGGTGCTAGCGCTTTGTGCGTGTCGTGGTTGAAAACCCTCCCTAAGACCATCCTCCTATCGTCTCTCCTAACCCTCCACATATCCCTCCACACATCCCATCAATCTGCTTTCGCCGACAGTGTCATTCCCCATATGCAGAAACTAGTGGAACTCGTCGTCTTGCTTCCGTCAGAGCCGTGTCCGTCAGACGGAAGATATTCGAAGGCTTACTGGAAGGGACTTGCAGCTAATTCGCACATATTCAATTGCCTTCTCCTCCTTCTTCAAAAAAGGAACCCAGTACTCTGTCCTTCCCTGTCTGAGCTTGGTGTTACAGTCTTCATTCCCTCCAAGAGCCCTTCTGAAGGTGAATCAGTATTCGACAAAATTCTGGCGATCGTACACGCACGCTCAAACATTGGGTACCCCATCCGCCGCTTCTTTATGCAGCCCTCGAATTCCGCTTGTCGCGGGTACGTGTTCCAATCGTTGGATCGCTCTAAGGACATGTCAAGGCATCGAAAAAGGCTCGAGGGTTGGCTAGAATCAATTGGGCAGGTCGTTGAGGTGGTTGACGGACTATGGGACCTTGACGAACGTGATATGGAGGTATTCACATCAGGGTCGTTCTATGAAGATGAGGAGGCAAGGGCAGAGCAGTACTGGAAGTTAGAAGACGCGGATAAGCCATGGGCTTCCATGTAGTAGCCCCTCGTGTCTTGCCCTCACCCCTGTGCCTCTATTCCGTAGCGTTGCAGAATCCGCTCTTCTCAATCGCAGGAACAGTGTCTTTATATCACGCTGCATATCCAATATCTAGATGAGCCGAGCACTGTATGGAACCGGCGCGCGGCTTCGGCCTCTAGTAATAGCATTGCCAGTGTTTTCACCGTACATCTAGTTATAGCACTTCAGGAAGTCCCCGTCTCCGCTTCTGCGCGCATACCCCTGGCTCTTGACAAAGTCTCCCAGCGCACACATCTTCTCCTGGCCACCTCCGCAGAGCTCGAGCGGCTGCACCTCGTCGTTGACCAACACACGCACGTACGTCCGCGCTTCCCCATCCCGCTCGCAGGACAGGCGCTCCGTGACCATGCGCGATGAGAACGGCACCATACGCGACGCGACCCATTGCCCACCCTGCGCGCCTCCGTCCTGCGGAGACGCGCGCGGGTCGAGCGGCTCTGAGACGTTGAAGAGCCCGAGCGCTGCGTACACGGCCACCATGAGGTTCTCGTGTGTGAAGTCGGCATAGACAGTGCGCCCGAGTGGGAACTCGAGGGACGCGTTGTGCGTCGTGTGGTCTTGCACGGGCTTGTCCGTCAGGCGCGCGAGGAGCTCGTTCACGTACCCAACGCCGCGAATGCGGCCCAGCGGGGCGCCGTATCTGTATTGCCCTCGTCAGTTGCCATCTTCGCCTCACGAGGCAGAACAGAAAGTAGGGCTCACCCGGTACGATAGTACTTCTCGAGGTCCCCGTAGTACTCGAATGCGCGGAAGTCTTCGTCGTCGAAGAGCGCGCAGAATGGGGATAGCACCTCCTTCGCGACGGACTCAAACGGGCACATCGCAAGCAGGCCAAAGACGTGGGTGACGTTGAGCTTCGCCCCTGGAGCGTCGCGATTCAGGCGTGCGACAATGCGCGGGCCGAAGACGGACAGCCAGATGCTGGTCTCGCGCGAGCCGTCCGGCGCGTTCGGGCAGTCTTGGTTGAGGGTGTTGTTGACCTAATGGCGGATGAAGACCTTTGAAATCTGAGACTAGGGGCAAGCGTACCTCTTCGGAGATGATGGTGTTCAGGTAAGGTTGTACGCGTTGGTGACTTGCAGCAGCAAATCCTGAAGCAATAGCGTTAGTGAGCGGAAGGGTGCGTAGGATATAGTTTGCGCACCGACTGTCCAATTGGTCGCCGTGGATACCACGCGAGGGGCGCCCGCTGCGCGCACGAATGGCACGTTATGTGGGTCGACGAGATGCTCGTATCTCTTGAACGCGATTTGCCCGGACTCGAACGTCCTAGAAGCAGATACACTAAGTCAATGTCCCAGTGAACAAACAGGCGAAACCCACTGTGCAGCTCCGAATGGCACCAAGTCATCCGCGCCGAGATCGTATTCGTAGCCCTTCATGAACTTCAACTTCTTGTCTATGAACTTATCGGCGGCCGCAAGGTGTTTCACCCCGTCGCCATACTGCTCCCCGTCGTCTCCGTTTGGGTATCGCGCGCCATGGCGCTGCAACTACGCATCACATCGACATCAACATTCTGACTTAAAACCATAGAAGACGTCGTTACTTACGATGTTGACCTGCAGGAAGTCGCCCCGAGACAGTCAGTTCTTCAATCTCATATTTGGGTGGATGATACTGGGATGACATCACACGCCCTTCGACAAACATAGTCCTCGTCAACGCAGGACACAGCACACACCCATGACTTTCATTCCGCCTTAGCCCGGTCACACGAGCAAGTGCCAACCCACGCGCAAGGCCGCGCCTCCTTCACGCGTCCCTCATCTCCAGCCACCAGCGCACCTAGGCCACAGGCACGCCGCCCTCGCGCCTCCCAGCCCCGCGCAGCCCCAACACGGATCCGCGACTCACCTGCGTGATGTTGCACCCCTCCGGCGGGGGCTCGTACGCGGCCAGCGCGTGCCACGGCGAGTACATCGCCCACTTGGTCTGCATCGCGCGCGGCACGCCCAGCGGCGGTGCGTGGATGATGCTCGTCGCCGCCGCCTCGCGGTCCAAAGGGTCTATCTCGGTGTCGCCGTCGGCCGCGCGCGCGTAGAACCACCACCAGAGCACGTAGGCGGTGAAGGTGAGGATGGTGAAGGTCGTGCGGATGCAGCCTGTCGTGGCGCAGCCGCAGCCGCACTTCCGCCTGCGCGGGCTTTCTGTGCGGGCGTGGTCGGAGGAGATGGAGGAGTAGGACGCGACAGTCGGGAGGGGCGGGAGGGATTTGGTTGAGTTCTTGCGCGTGGGCATCGTGGTTGCTGTGTCGGTCGCGGGCTGATGTCGCAGAGTGAGGGAGGGGAATGAGCGCGGAGTCGGGAGGGCGTACCAAGGTTCGCGCGGGGATCTTAAGCATTAAGCAGGCGCGGATGAGTTCGCGCGGGCCGTGCGGACTGCAGCGCGAAGACGTGAGGAGGATGCGCGGGCGACGTCACTCGCGCGCGCGATTGTGGAAGCGCCCATCGTTCAGCGCAGGCCGGGCGGGCCACGATAAACAGGGCCGCGAGTTCTTTTGAGTTGCGGAAGGTGCGCGGGACCCGGTCTGGATGGGGGACGAAGGGCATGAGCGATAGGTGTGGCGGAGATGAACGCACATTGGAACAAACGAGGAACGTGCGCGCCGCAGATCCGTAGGAACGCGCGGGCGCTGTGAGGATGCGCGAAGGCTAGGCTTTCTCGGGATATTTTCCTCTTCGTTAGACGTACAAACATCTTTTCTTTGGGGGATAGAACGAGCGAAAAGAGGACTGTATTGGTTTTTCCGACCCTGTGCGTCTGACTCGGAGAAGCACCACGCAAGTAATGACTGGATTTTCCGACGATGAATATATGTGATTGCCATAGATTAGCAATCGCCTTGTAAAGGTACAGTATATAGATCTCCCTAATAGCTACGCAGGACACAGGGGTAAGCTTCTCGTAGCGAGAAGAGGGAACATCAAAGGCACACCGCTATCGCTCATCCCAAGACCCGATACTATGGTGTCAGCAGGGTCGATGTATGGCAGAACGAGATGCATGTGAGGATGAGAGCAGTGTATGCCGGAGCCAGATGTGCATACATGAAGTACACGTTAGATCGCAGCGGAACTGGTGGACGGCGCATAGGGATCAGGGGAAGAGACTTGCGGCATTCCAGTCTTCCCAGTCTTCTTCGCCTTTCCTGCAGCACCAAAGAATGAGGAAGGGACGCCACAGGGGATAGAACCAGATACTTACGGACACGACGCTTCCGCACCGGGACATCCACTGGCTCCCCATCCTCTCCCTCCGACGTCAACGCAGATCGCCCGCGCGAGGCGGCCAGAGACGTGCACGAGGGGCACGAACATCCATCACACTCCCCACTGTACTCCGCCGCCACAACGCGCACCATCGACTCCTGGTACTCCTGCCGTAGCTTCGTGACTTCGGCCGAGTACAGCCTTGGCTTCGTCGATGCTGCTGTGGGAGCAGCTGCGGTAGCCGCGGGGAAAGTGGGAGCGGCCTTGCCTCTAGGCGTGGTCTTTGACTTGGCCTTGGTCTTCGCCTGGCGCGAGGGCATGGGATACTTGTCCATGGCGCGTTCGAAGGAGACGAGCGCGGCTTGTGCGACGGTGTTCATCTCGTCAGCGGTGGCGATATCGGGCGCATTGGAGGGGAGGATGCACTGGAAGTATGCCGCGAAGACGTTGGGGATGATGACATCCTGCCCGCGCTCGATGACGGTCGCGATTGCGCGGTCGATATTGGTGTGCATGTTTCGTATGTGGAGTGGGGTGTGGATGCCCGTAAAGTCGCGGGAGGATGGATGGGGGTGTAGAGATGTCTGCCCTTCCCGATTTTATAGCGTGATGAAGACAAAGGGGGGTAGATGGTAGAGCTGTCGACGGATTCCGAGAGGAGAGATAGACAAAGAGCGTTGCCACGAGGCCGGAGGTGGGAATGTGGTCCAAACCGGGGCCAGAAGGTTGAGAATTCACATCCGCCACATATTCGAATATAGGGCCGCTGGGGGCGCCGGAGGAAGTTAGTGGGCATAACCTAGACAATACCAGAGGCAAAAGCTGAGACATCCTCTGAAGGACAGTGCAAGAAAGCAGGTAGATGCGAGGCATGCAGGATGATTGAGGCGCTAGAGCCCATAGTTCGGGAACAACAAGACACGAGAGGTAGGTTCTTGCGTGATTGTGGTGGCCTTCGTTGCCGTCATCGCAGTGACAGCCTTAGTAGTCGTTGCAGTAGTGGTGGCCGTCGCGGATGCCGTGTGCAGTGGCCAACTTCAGTCAAGACATGGGAGGAGGCATTTGGTACAGCTGGGCCCCAATTTCCAAAGCCACCCGTTGCTCGCCGTTGTCCGCCCGGCACCATCACCAAAGAGACAGAACGGCAAGAGGATCTCACGGGCACGTGACATCAATATCATATATATCATCGTGGCGAGCATATTTTTTATTCTCTGTTCCAGTTCAATTGGCTCGTTGAACGCTCTCTTCCTCGCTCGCGACGCCTCATTCCCTGGACAGAACATCCCTTTTCCTGGCCTCGTGCCGATCCATGTTACGGCTTGTCTGGCGACTACGTGAAAGACAAGCCGAGATTGGAGAAGGACATCCCAACAGGAGCGGAGGGCGAATTCAGGTGTTCAGGCACCTCCTGGGCCGGGGTCACTATTAGAAGGTGGTCGTTGGACAGATTCATGGGAGGTCAGATTAGTTGCTCTTAGCTTGATTCATGGGAGGACAAATACGTTACTCTCAGCTTGCTCCTGTTGCACGTACGCGTATCTGTGAATGTTATCTCAGATGCCACAATATACTGTCTCCTTTTCTTTCGATGTTCCGTTCTTCGCCAACCTGTCCTTCCCCCAAGTCATATCCATCAATATAGACTCTTTCATACCTTTCACCAAGATTACTGAGCTTTCGGCTTCCCCATGCGGTTACTCCGATTCAGAGACTACGCCGGTCATCAGCGGACCGACGTTCCGTTGGATCAGAGGTCTCGTGGTATCTTGGAGGGATAATGTGGTGAGCGGGAACACGAACGGCTTTCCTCTCTCTGAAACGATCTTCTCTAGCAGCCCGAAGACCTCAGCATGACTGCGGTGACCTCCCCTATCGCAGAGGGTTGGTCCTGGAAACAACGAGATGCCTCGGTAGCGTCTGTCCTGGGCGAACTTGCAAGTACCTGGACAAGCGCAGATAGGATTCCATCGGAGATTCATGTCGAGCTCCTGAAGACGGGATGTATTCCAGATCCTTTTCTGGGGTTCAACGAACATGAGGTGCAGTGTGAGTATCGCCCAATTTCCTCGTTGCTTTGGCTTCATCTGCAACTCGTAGGGGTCGGAGAGGCGGAATGGTTGTATACTACCAAGTTCGACGTGCCGATGGAAGAAACAAACTGGAAACACGCTGAGCTGTTATTCGAGGGCTTGGATACCCTTTGCGATGTTTATTTGGTGTGTCCAAACCAGGTCCGCCACCCCGCATCGCTTCCAACATCATCGTCATAGAACGAAAAGAAGATCTTATATGCGGACAATATGTTTAGGACATGGAAGGTGAGTGGTGGTTTCCTCGAGGAGGCGTCTTCGCAAATACCGTACGTTAGGTTTCTTTGTCAAGAGACGATCTTCGAAGCTCGCAGAACATGCTCCTCCTACACTTCAAGTCCGCAAAGAAGCTTGCGCTCGAGTTGGAGGCGAAGTACGGGCGCGTCAGAGCGGGCTCTACAAACCTCGGCCACCCGAGTCGCGTCTACGTCCGCAAGGCTCAATATGGCTGGCGGTAAGAGCTCCTGTCCTTGTGGCCCTGCGATATGCTGACATTCGTGAGCAGGTGGGATTGGGTATGCATTCGCCTCTGCTCTCCCCGAACGCTCCCTGCTGACCGTATAGTAGGGTCCTGAGCTTATGACCTGCGGCCCCTACCGCCCCATCTCGCTCATCACCTATACCGCGCGCATCGAGTCAGCGAACACCCGCGCGTCCGTCTCCGTGGCGCCCGCGCTGTCTCCGGCGTTGAAGGTAGACCTCGCAATCACGGGCGACTTGGCGTCCGTTCGGAAGGCGGAGGTGACTCTCAAAGATTGGCGGGGGAACCTCGTACGAGCGGAAGAAGTACAGCTCGCTGGTGTTACTGATTTGAAAGACGTCATCAATTGGGATCTGGCCGACAAGGTACAGTTGTGGTGGCCTGTTGGATATGGGAGGCAGAGGTTGTATACCGTTGATATCTGCCTGTTAGGCGAGGTGAGCGTACTGTGTTCTCTCCGCTTCCCCCTGCTGACGACGCGTGCACAGGATACAGTAATCTTGGACAAGATAACGAAGCGGATTGGTTTCCGACGTGTGGAACTCGTCCAAGAACCTCTCGAAGAGCCAGATAAGCACGGGAAGGGAACGACGTTCTTGTTTGAGGTGAATGGTGTACGGATGTTCATGGGAGGTGCGCATGGGTATCGTTCTCGGGTTCCCTTCGGCTGCTAACTGCGTATGTAGGATCGAATTGGATCCCAGCACACAACTTCCTCACTCAGCTCACGGAAGATAAGTACCGCGCGTGGCTCACGCTGCTGCGGGATGGGAACCAGAACATGGTACGGTTGTGGGGTGGAGGCATATATGAACCCGACATCTTTTACGATGTTTGTGATGGTATGAGCGTTTCCTTTGGAGTCTTTATGTGTCGCTTACGCGCTATCGTAGAGCTTGGAATATTGGTCTGGCAGGATTTTCAATTTGCCTGCGGCGTATACCCCGGGAACGATGAGTTTGTGAAGAGCGTGCGAGCGGAGGCGGTAGACAACGTCAAACGTCTGCGCCACCATCCTTCGATCGCAATCTTCTGCGGCAACAACGAAGGTGCCCGCTCTTCTTATGCGGTATCTCTACCTCGCTAACGTCATATACAGATTACCAGATGGTATTACAATGGGGAGGTGCGTCGTTCGGTCCCCCCATTGTCGCCAAAGTGCTTACCCGCCTTTAGATGTCGCTGAGCTGCCTGCCCGCGTTCTATACGAAGACGTGCTCCCATCAGTGGTTTCCGCCCTCTGCGACCCACCCATCCCGTACCACCGCGGCTCGCCATACGGCGGTGAAGGCTGGAACACCGCGGATCCAACCATCGGCGACGTTCACCAGTGGGACATCTGGGGTGGCAAGGAGTGGCCGTGGCAGCAGTACCCATTCCTCGGTGGCCGGTTTGTCAGGTACGCTTCCGACTTATCACACACCAAACCCCGCACTGACTGGTGTTTCCCTACCATGTAGCGAATTCGGCATACCATCCTACCCGGACGTAAAGACCATCGATTACTGGCTAGACGGGGACACACAGCAGCGCTGGGCGCAGTCGAAGCTCATGGCGCAGCACGACCGTGCTGGTGCGCACGAGCGCCGCTTTGCAATCGTCATGAACGAGAATCTGCGCCTCACGAGCGACCTGGAGGCGTGAGTACATATCAGACGCGGTCACGGCCCGGACATTTGTGCTGACAGATGGGCGGTGACAGGCACGTCTACAATACCCAGCTCATCCAGTCTGAGGCTGTTGGCCTTGCGTACCGGGCGTGGCGACGGGAGTGGAGGGGCAAGGGGAAGCAATACGTGCGTGGCCGTCGCTCGCCGGACCTACCTTCGTTCATATCGCTCACCGGATCTTGTTTCAGACTGCGGGTGTCCTTGTGTGGCAGCTGAACGACTGTTGGCCTGTCATCTCTTGGGCCATCGCTGACTTCTTCGTGAGCACGTCTCCTCGGGTCCGTTCGTTGCTTCGATACTAATGTGATGTGGCGTCATCCATAGCTGCGCGCGAAGCCAATATACTACACCATCGCCCGGGAGCTTAACTCAGTCTCAGTAGGGATGTTGAGAACGGTGGGCCATCGACGTTAAGAACGTCCTCAAGCCACTCATCTCGTCCACAGGTGACGCAAAACCGAGAGAACGATCGACCGAAACAGGTACGCTACTTGCGTGCCCTTATCTTGCCACTCTCCTCACTGCCTTCGCAGTTCTACGAGTTTGGTGCCTTCCGCTCAATCTCCGCCACACTTGACATCTGGGGAACAAACAGCTCGCTCGTTCCGGTCCCGGTCCGGCTCGAGCTCAGCTTCATCGACCTCAACTCTCCTTGGACAGCCTTCCAGACGCTCGATGTAACCCTCCTTCCGAACCAGACGACCGAGCTACTCTCCCTGCGCGTCCCAGGCCCACCTCCCCCAAGCGCTAACACGGTGGATCCCTCGCACTCGGTCGTCGCGTCCGCGCGGCTCGTCGACGCCGGCTCAGACGTCGTCCTGGCACGTGCCGCGGACTGGCCGCAACCATTCCGCCTGCTCGATGTGCCTGACCCCGGGCTGGATGTGCGCGTCGATGCCGAGGCGGAGACGCTCACGGTGGACGTCGCCAAGCCCGCGAAGTGCGTGTTCTTCACCGTCGACGAGGTCGGGGAGGGTGCGCTCGGGCGGGACGAAGGGGTCAAGTGGAGCGACAATGCGCTCGACGTGTTTCCGGGCGACCCGCAGGTGCTGCGGATACAAGGACTGAAGGGGAAGCGGGCGCGGATCCGGGTGGCGCACCTGGGGTGTGAGAAGGGGAAGGTAGTGTACGAGCAATGAACGCTCAGAGTGGAGGTACGTGTATATGTAATGAAGCACGACGGTCGGCCAGAACACATTGTCTCACGTAGTACATTCAGAAGTATCTCTGTCCATGCCGTGTCGTTAGATCCATCTCGCCGCGTCTGGAGTGAAGATATCAAGTATTTTCTTCAGCCTCGAGGCCGGTCGATCCGACGAGACTCGGGCATCAGAGACTGTTGCACAACACCATCCTGGCCCGGAGCTAGGTCGCGTCATAAACCGCGTAGGACTAGCATCAAAGAAGAGTAGGGTAAAAGAAGCCGCCTTCGGACGAACTAGAAATGTGTATCACGTGTGTAATCACATAATCACTAGAACGGTGCCTCGGGCATGGTGGGCGCCCAGGCCGATTTCCCCGCGGCAAGAACATGGAAACAACGCCCCAGGATGACGCATCCCACTCCCCAAGACGCGAATGTTTATCTAGGCCTGGAGATCAATCCGAAGCGATGGACATCTGCCCCTTCCCTTTCACCCCCTTCTAGCGATGGACGATGTCGAACCTAAAACCTCTTCCCCCGAGGATTTGATATCGACGAAAGACGATGCCAAGACTTCGACACGAGCGGCGAGTACAGAGAGCGCAGAAGGCGCCATTTCTGCACCGTCGCCTCCTCGGATAGATGGAGGGTCGAAGGCCTGGCTCACCCTCGCCGGCACCTTCATCGCGCTGTTCTGTGGCTTCGGTCAGATGAGTGCGTTTGGGACCTTCCAGACTTACTACGCCGACCACCAGCTGCGCGACCTTCCTGCATCTACAATCTCTTGGATTGGGTCCGTCGCGTTTTGGATGTTCTTTTTCTCTGTAAGGTCGTCTCTCCCGCAGTCTGTAGTAGGCGTTCCGCTCACGTGTAGTCCCATCTTCTAGGGCGGGTTCGTCGGCCGCTTGTTTGACGCTTTTGGCCCTCGGATCATCATGCTTCCTGGGAGCGTACTTCTTTGCTTCTCCATTATGATGACCAGCCTGGCCAAAGAGTATTATCAATTCATGCTCACCCAGGGGGTCCTATTTGGAGGTTCTATGAGTTTGATGTGAGCGTTACGTTCATCGTTCATTCTGTGGTTGCTCAATACATGCACCAGTTTCTTCCCCTCCCTCGCAGCGCTCTCCACACATTTCAATAAGCGTAGAGGCACTGCGATCGGCATTGCCTTTGCGGGCGCAGGTTTTGGTCCGTGCTTTCTCTCCAGGCTTGTTGGTTACTCTTCCTCACGTTGTTGCAGGTGGTGTGGTATATCCCATCATGTTCCAGCACCTCTTCGCCCAGGTAGGCTACGCCTGGACCGTCAGGATCAACGGCTTCCTGTCTCTTTTCCTCGCACTTTTCTCCACCGCGGCGGTTACGAGCACTCGGAAGCACGGCCGTACAGGAGCACCTATATTCAACACAAAGACTTTCCGTGATGTCAACTTTATGGTCTATTGTCTAGCCTGCATGTGCGTCGGTATAGGTGGGTCATTCGATGTATCCACCAACCCCACACTCACAACTCTTCCCAGGCATATTCATCCCATTCTTCTACCTGGCAGACTACGCTGAAGATCATGGTATCCCGCAAAGCACCGCCTTCTACATCCTCTCCGCGATCAACGCCGGGAGCATCCTCGGGCGTGTGGGCCCCCCGCTCGCCTCGGACGTCGTCGGGCGGTTCAACATGACCATCCCCGCGGCGTGGCTCATGGGCGTCTCCGCGCTGCTGTTCTGGAACTTCGCGACGACGCTCGTGCAGATCGTGTGGTTCGCGATATTCTGGGGCGTGTTCTCGGGCACGTTCATCGCGCTGATGATCCCGTGTGTGGGCGAGATGTCAGAGCTGCACGAGATCGGGGTCCGGATAGGCTTGCTGTACAGCATCATATCCTTCGGGTGAGTGCTGGCGCCCCGGTGGTGCCTTGGTGTTCGCACGCGAATCGCGGAGTGGCTGACGATGTCTGTTTTTGATGGGCACAGGACGCTCTCGGGAGCCCCTGCCGCCGGCGCGTTGCTCAGAGACGAACATGGCTCATACAGGGGCGCCATCGGTCTGTGCGGTGCCGCGTCTTTCGTTGGTGGGTTCTTGGTGATGTGGGTTCGGTTTCGCCTGAACCCGCGCCTTTGGGCGAAGGTTTGAGCTGGCCAGCGGGGTTTAGGAACCCATAAGCCGGCCACCGTAGTTTACTAATGTTCTTGATCGGATATATACTAAAACATTGACTACCCTACATATAAGTGCCCAACGAAGATGTCCCTGGAACCACAACAAGAATCGACACCAAGCCTCAAAACTCTGTCATGTCGCTCTCCGTACGTGGGACGGAGGGCGGGCGTGCGAGCGAGGGAGCCGGCGTCCGGGTTGCGCGCGGCGTCTCGATGCTGCTCCGCTGACTCCACGAGCTGGTCGAGCTTATTGACGAACTGCGGCGTTGAGGCCTAGGCGGCGTCACAGTGTTGACGGCGATCTCCTCCAGTTTCACAGTTTTCTGAGTAAGGGAGCTATCCTCTCTGTGCACGCTGTGTCGCGATGAGTGGGTGGAGCTCGTCCTCGCAGGCGACGCCGTGCGCGGCTGGGCGAGCCAGGCTGCTGGTACATGTGTGCGCGATTCCATGTACGGACCTGCAAAGGGGCCGTCATTCCGGGTGTCTGGGGCGTAGCGATCAAGAAGGACGCACCCTCCTCTGTGCTCTCTCGCCGTGGTTGTTTCTTTGCAGGGCGAAGAAAGAACGGGTGGAACTTATTCTTATCTGGCGTGTTTCTCCCAGCGGCAGCATCTCCTGGCAAGTGCCGCGCGCCCGGACGCATGCGGGTCAACAAGGGGCATCGCTGCGATCGGCGCAGTCACGCACCATCATCGTACCCTCCGACCTGCGCGTACCGACCCTGCCGCTTTCTCCGCAGAAACAGCTCCAGCGCCAACACGACGAGCGCGATCAACGCCAATCCCCCGAGCACGCCGCCTACGATCGCCCCTACGGGCGCCTTAGCCTTGGATGCAGCTGCCACCTGTGTGGAGGTCGCGGTCGCCGAGCTACCAGAGGTGTGCGTGGTGACCGAGTCGGGCTCTGAGCTTACGAGACTCCCCGACACACTCCCGACGATCAGCTGAGGGAGCTCGCTCGGATGGATGACGAAGTCCTTGAGGAAGAAAGGTGCGTCGTCGGAGGCGGAGAGGACGTCACAGTGGATGGTGTGGTTGCCCTTCGAGATGTTGCTGTTGTATATGATCCGCCAGTCGAGCCACACGTCGTCGTCAGACTCGGGCGCGGGCTGGTTCGCCTCTTCGGTGCCATCCACAGTGCAGCGGACGTCTGGAATGCTGTCTTGCGACCACAGGTATGCCCACAGTTCGACCCCCACACCTGGGAAGTGGGTTAGTGAAAGTTGATGAAGGTCTCCTCCACAGTCCTAGGTAGTACTGCTACTCACCACTGAACATCAACGACACGGAGAGGTCGTCCTGACGAGCAACATGGACCGAAGAGGAGGTATGCGCCGTAGAGGAGATTGTTTCTGGTGACCAGCTGCCATTGTACAGGATAGCGTAGTTGTTGCTCCACACAGTAATGACGGCCGAATTGCTGTTGTCCATGGTGCAAGGGTAGGGGGAGACGGGGCAGCGGTGAGGAGGGGAAGCAGAACCCGCCAACGGCGAGGAGCAGGTTTTGAGTCTAGCGTCGAGATGGTCTCCATAACACTGACTACGCACCTGTCCCGGCCTCCCTTGAGAAGCTTCTGAAGGCCGAGTGGGGACCTTCGCTAGGTACGGGGAGCACGCGTGGGCTCGCCGACATCAGCGGCTGTGCAATTGGACAGATAGATGTCGCTCACCGACCACAACCTGTGTGAGATTGACTTATGTCACCTATACAAGCAAAAATTCCTCTCCACTGCTTCTGATGAGCTAGTAGACTTCCTCTTCCTTGAAGCCGGATGCAATTGGCAGCGATTTCGCGGCATTGGAATGCCGGCTTACATACCCACATTCGCCGTCTGCGGAATCACGACAGCCTTGAGTCCATTCACGCGGGTATCCAAGGCCGCACAGGGGAGAGCACTGATTATGGTCAACGACGGATATCAAGGGAAGCAAGGGCGGACTACTTACATATGTGCTATGTACGAGATATGTGATGTCATGGCAGTACCGCTCTGGAGGCGGCTATGTCAGCCTCGCGGGTTGGGAACGACACGACCTATAACCCGCGGCACTCACTCAGACCTAACCCTGAGTCGGTAGATCCTGCATTCTCTGAACTGGGAAGGATTGTTACGTTTTGACCCTTCCCAGCTAGGCCGATTTGAGGAGCAAGGAATGTTGAAGGGGAGTGAGGCGTCGATCAGGACAACCTCTGGGCGCTTTTGCTCCTGTCTGTTTTTGTCTTCATCGTCTTGGCACCACTGCGCGCGGTTTTACCTCTGCACTCGTCTATCATCTCATTCTGATAATCTTCGCCGGAAACATTACTGGAAAATGCCCTGAATTGGAGCTGAATGTACCTAGGCCCCGCCTTTCGACTTCAACAAGCGCATACAGTACCAGCGCAACTGTAAACGGGCACCATGCGCGGGCGGCACCACCACATGAGAAGCTGAAGACCCGGAAATGCATTTTGGTCAGGTCAGAAAAGTAAAGTCGGAGATACCTATGCGTATACGTTCCTCAGGTGTGAGGTGCGGCAGTGATAGTAAAGCATGTGAGTTAAGTTCGTCATAGTCCTGCCTACGTCGACTGTCCTCTATGTCTTCGGCTGCTCACGCGGCCAATGTAGGTCCGCCCCAGCCGCCGAATAGCTTGAACGCCATGCAATAGGTTCATCATCCCTCCTTCCCTCATGGTCAGCGTGGTATTCTCCAGACTCCAGTGCGTTTGTCGTCGTGCGTGTAGTTGCCCCCTATTGAAGTTCACTCTCCCCTCACCTCAGGTTGCAAACTATCCTCTCCGTGCCATCTGAGCACTTCTTGGACGGGCGACGACGCAAGCTCGTATATCATGCGCAAGCGCGGGACTAACGGAGTCTGTTGAGCCGACTAGGGGTGTGTTGAGGGAGTGAGCCCGTAGCAGCGTGGAAGCTGGAGAGGTCGCAGCTGGCGATAGTCTGCCGGAGGTTTGGGGCATTGAAGGATGGTAAAACGATTCTGCTCTATGGGATGAGAAGTGCTATTCGGTGAGCATGCATGGTTTATCTGGAACTTGTCGATATCAATATACCGTACGCTTTGTACATATGTTTCGTGCCGGTGACCCTATTCACCACGTTCGCGAAACAACGGTCTTTCCCGGTACGGTTCGCCGTATGAGATGGATAATGGTTTCTACACTGCATTGGAAGCTTCGGGCTTGTTGACCGTGCAGGAAGATGGTCTAGGCCACATACGGAGGATATACCGAGTGGGTCATACGTCTCTTGTCCGCTTCCAGTCCCATGACTGATGTATGGTGCGACTGTCTCCTACATGTAGTCATCCCCACAAGGTCCGCGGGATCGCGTACAAGGGAGGACCCTCCTGAGAGCGGGAAGCTGGTACATCCGGAACCTCTAGGGCTTCCCGGTGGCCAGACCGATACCAGGTTCTGTGCTAACCTTAAGCGTTTCCCACATTGATCGCAGGGGTTGGGGTAGCCTGAGGCGTACCCAGGTCCTGCAGTATTGAGCCGTGACCGTCTGAAGCAGCTCACATTGGCGATTGAGTTGATGCCCAGGGCTACTCTTGCACAACCCACGAGGACTTATGCTCTCATTTCGGACGTACCTCCGGTTGACGAACACATGGTCGTTCCCGTCGGAGAGAGTGCCGGACGTGCCGTCACTAGGCCTCACGGGTTCCTTCTGGTAGAAGGGGGTATAAAAGGCTGAACGTGCTGGAAATAAGGTGAACAAAGGCTTCATGAATCATTATGCTTCTCTGGCGAGCTTGTCCATTGTTATTAACTCTACTCTCGATAGTCCTCAACCCCTTTCTAGGCTGTGATGTAGCTTCCGCCCAGTCCACAACGCTTGTGACGAATCCGCCACGCCGGTCCAACGGTCTTACCAATGTCGTTCAGTGGGACGCCTACACCCTCTTCTTGCACAACCAGAGAATGTTTTTATAGTGAGTCAATGGTGAATTTTCTCTCGCACTTCTACTCAATAGATGCCATTATAGCTCGGGAGAGTTCCACACCTTCCGTCTTCCTGTCCCAGAACTGTGGCTCGACATCTTTCAGAAGATGGTCGCTGCAGGTCTGAACGGAGTCAGGTATGTGTTACGTACGGATGTGTTCTGCAGATCACTGATGGATGCATCCATAGCATCTATATCCATTGTGAGTCCCACAACGTGTGCTGTGGCCGAATCACTTGCTCATGAGTGACAGGGGGTCTCACTAATCCGGCGCCTGGCGTTTTTGACTTTGATGACTGGCGTGCGTTGCAGCCCATGTTCGACGCCGCTAAGCAGGCTGGCATCTTCATCACGCTTCGACCAGGTGGGTTCAGGATGCTACGTTCTCCGAGCTGTAACTAACAGCGAGTCCAGGCCCACACGTGAGCAGCCTCTATCGCTTACCTTTGAAAGCAAATCCAACAAGTTACACAGATCAATGCCGAGACTACGGCGGGTGGCCTAGCATTGTGGTCGACAAGTCTTGTGGAAGGCGATGTTCGTACGAATTCGACGTCGTGGAACGCCGCGTACCAGCCATATGTCGACGCCATCATTCGCCAAACCAAGTCGAATCAAGTTACAGAAGGCGGGCCTGTCATCAGTGAGTTGGTCTTGCGATAATCTGAAAACCCCATAACTCAACCGTATCGTGTTCCTACTTGCAGTGGTGCAAGTCGGTGAGTGCTGCTGCGCTTAGGATTGCTCGTAGGCTACAACTGATCATTGTAATAAGACAACGAATACTCTCAAACGCCACAAGGAAACGCACAGTATTTCGCCAACCTCGAGGAACAGTATCGCCAGAACGGGATTGTTGTACCTTTGTACGTATCATTTGATTACTTCTGGGATTATCTGCTTAGTCGTATGAAGGTCATACAACGACGCCGGTGAGGGTCTTAATTTCATCAATGGCACTGGTGCGCCGGACTTGTATGGCTGGGTAAGGAAGACGCTCCTCGCCCTCAGGTTACAAACCGAAATAGCTCAACGTTGCTGTAGGATTACTATCCGAACCTTTTCGACTGCTCGCTTGGCACCACGTGGTTCCCTGTTCCGACCGACTTTCACGCTTACCACGTGGAAAACGACCCGACTCGACCGGTTTACATTCCGGAATTTCAAGGCAAGTCTTCCTATTCAATACCGCGTACTTACTCGCTCACTTTCTCACTGGGACAGGGGGTTCCCTCGATCCCTGGGGTGGCCCCGGATACAACGCATGTACTGTACGGTTTGGTCCCGACTTCACGGAGGTGTTTGACAAGAATAACTGGGCAAGCAACGTCAAGATGCATTCCGTCTACATGCTATACGGGTACGTAGCGTCGTCATTATCACAACCTCCCTTCGTACTAATATGCCTGCATGGGCCCTCGTAGAGGGACCAACTGGGGAGGGATAAGCTACCCAGGGGCATACACGTCATACGACTACGCAGCATCTATTCGCGAGACACGGCTATTGTGGGAGAAGTATGATGAGATGAAGCGACAAGCACTTTTCCTCCGAAGTTCTCCCCAGTTCCGTAAGACCGACTGGATAGGGGACACAAACAGCGGCATTCCTGGAGTCACTGTCAACGGCACGGAAGCATTTGTGACGTACCTGCGCAACCCAGACTCGGGGACAGGCTTCGTTGTAGTACGACAAGTAGATCCAGGATCCTTGTAAGTGTCGTCCTTTAGTTCGCATCCAGAAAGGTCTCTGACAAGGCGGCTTGACGTGTAGCGCCAACATTTCGTATACGCTCACCATACCAAGCTCTCGTGGCCTTCTCAGTCTCCCGCAGACCTTCGGCGCCCTCGAGATTCACGGCCGACAGAGCAAAGTGTACATCACCGACTACACATTCGGCGTCAACAGCTCGGTATTATATACGACCGCAACCGTGTTCATCGCAACAACTGTAGGGTCCCGAGATGTCCTCTTCCTCACTGGCGACCTTGATCAGTCACACGAAATCGCACTCACCCTCACCGGAAGGAGTAGCAAGCGCACGGAAGACGCTCACGTACGCTACGTCGACCCCCACAACGGGTCGTCGACGATGACGACAGTGACCGTGAGCGCGGGGAGAAACTCAGGAGTTGTCACGCTCTGGGACTCCGACGAACAACTCGTACTCTTCTCGGATCCAACAACTGCGGCGACGTTCTGGGCGCCACCGGTGCGCGCGCCGACGGTGAACACGATCCCAGGCCTGGAGACCTTCTGGCAGTTCGGGACGAATACGACGGTGCTTGTCGGCGGCCCGTACCTGGTGCGGAACGCGACCATTGAAGGTGACGCGCTGGCAATGTTCGGGGATCTGAACGCCAGCGTGCCGCTGACCATTGTCGCGCCAACGAGCGTGAAGACCGTATTGTGGAACGGGCAGCGCGTCGAGGTGCACAACGACGGCCGTGGGGTCCTCAGTGGATGGCTGGCGCAGAGTGGGAAGACGAAGCTGGTGACTATGCCAGAGCTCAGTGGATGGCGGTTCAAGGATAGCTTGCCTGAGATTCGTGCGGACTTCGACGACAGCGATTGGGTGGTGGCGAATCACACTACGACGAATATCACGCAAGGCATGCTCTTCGGAGACGGACGAGTGCTGTATGGTGAATCGTAATCTACGCTTTCCCGAAGTCTTGAAGGTTGACGCTCCGGCCTAGGTTGCGACTACGGCTTGTACGTCGCCTCTGATGGGAGGGTTTAATTCAGTGCTGACACTTTCCTCGCAGCTGCGAAAACAACATCCTCTTTCGCGGACACTTCAACGCAACTGGCGGGGAGACTGCAGCGAACCTCAGCGTTAACGGCGGCACAGGTTCGTCTCATGAATGTCTTTGGCTATATGTATAATTGTCATCGCTGACCATACGCGCAGCTTTTGCAGCTTCTGTATGGATCAATGACATCTTCCTGGATACTATTGGAACAATGACTTCTGAGGGAGACGCCAACGGGCTCTTCACGTTTCCTCCAGGTTCTGTCAAGGAGGGTCGAGACAACGTAATCACCGTTTTATTGGATCATATGGGGAATGATGAAGGGAAGAATCGTGAGCGGACTCGTTTTTACCGTCCCACCCGCGAGGTTGACAGTATTTCCAGAGAAATCCGACCGTGGTATCCGAGGATATGAGCTCATTGGCGGAGTTGGAGAGTTCTCAACATGGAAGATCCAGGGAAAACTCGGAGGCTACGCCGAGTAGGTCTAAACGGGACCCGCGCGTATTTGATTTTATTCCTCACGAGCGTCCTTCTCCAGATTTCCCGACAAAGTGCGCGGCGTTCTGAACGAAGGCGGCCTCTTCGGCGAGCGCGAAGGTTGGCACTTGCCTGGCTTCGATGTGTCATCTTGGGAATCGCGCCCTCTTTCCGATGGCCTGGACAACGGCAGCAAGGCAGGCGTAGGCTTCTTCGTCACAACGTTCAGACTCGATGTGCCGAAAGGTGTGGACGCGATGATGAGCTTTGCTTTCTCCCAAGAAGAAGGGCCATATCGTGCGCTTTTGTTCGTGAACGGATGGAAGTTTGGGAAACGGGTGGCGAACATCGGCCCACAGACCGTGTTCCCAGTGCCTCCGGGGATCTTGGACTACGACGGGGAGAAGTGAGTTACGACTTCTGCTATCAGCACTACAAAACAGCTTACAGGAGTTCTGCAGTACGCTGGCGGTAGCGCTTTGGGTGATGGATAATACTGATGTATACCCGGAGCTGACCGTGCAGCTAGAGGGAGTTCTTGATGGTGGTGTAGGCCCAATCACGACGAACAATCCAAAGTGGTCTCGACGCTCTTGATTCCTGCATGTACATAACATTCCCAATGCATTGTCTGGGATGCACCGTTGCGGCGGACGAGGCACATGTTGCTCATTGTCGATGGGTTGAGAGTCGGGGCAGGGGGGGCTGGGTGACTCAACAGAACGGGTCACGTGATCGATTGATCGGGCTGTATGCGTATATTTGTGCCTTTAACGGGCGTCAAATTCATATTATCTGTCTCCCGAGTTCCAGCGACGACGCGAAGCGTTGACAGCAGCTTATCACCTTGAAATGCTCATTGTGAGGCCTACCTTCTCCCTCATTTTTTCTGTGCACTGAAATATATAGTTGTCTGTCTTACGTACACTCTTGAAGCAAGCCCCTAAGAGGTCGATGAGCCTAGTGAAAGGGGCTCGCCCATCACTTGAAGAATGTCGTGCGCATTGCGATGTACTTCAGCCTCAGTTAATCCAGTGAGTACGCCAGTTGAAGCCTATATTTCCATGAATGCTCATATTAGCCTACGTCTCGTCATTGATCTAGGTGAAGCTACTCCTAGTCAGGTGTTACGTTGCCGAAGTTCCACCGGATTAAATTCGCGGCCCAATCCTTCTGTCGCCTGATCGACTGTTCAGCCCATCACGTACGCCCACAGTATAAGCCAGCGGTAGGATCTCCGGTGAGCGAACCCATGACCGTTTTGCTTCTCCAGGCCCGACGGCACGACGTTGTCCCCACTGGACTTCGTGTAGACGGGCCGCCGCGCGTGGTGCTCGGGTATAAAGCTCTGAGCAGGCGAGGCGGGGTTGTCGAGGTTCTCGAGAAGATGCTCTCGCGTCTACTCTCACCATGGCTGTGGGGCTTGTGCTCATTGTTTCTTGTGACTCAGTCCACGACACTCGCAGCGGACCCTCCACGCAAGTCCAATGGTCTCACCGATGTCGTTCAATGGGACAACTATACTCTCTTCTTACATGAACAGCGCATGTTCCTCTAGTGAGTGTAACACCATCTATTCTGGTTCTATCTATTGATCCATTATCCCATAGCTCGGGCGAGTTCCACACCTTTCGCCTCCCTGTACCCGATTTGTGGTTGGATGTTTTCCAAAAGATGGTAGCCGCAGGCCTGAATGGCGTCAGGTGAATTCCTCGTTTAAAGTTTGAGCGTGACAAGCAGTCTCTGATGAAGGGATGTACAGCATATACATCCATTGTGCGTCCTAATTTCCGTCGGAATCTTGCTGCGTGTTGACAGACGAGTAGGGGGATTGACGAATCCGGCTCCCGGCGTCCTCGACTTTGAGGACTGGCGTGCTCTGCAGCCTATTTTCGATGCGGCTAAGCAAGCAGGTATCTTCATTGTGCTGCGCCCAGGTTCGTCAGAAATACGTACCTTGTCGATGTGTACCTAAAAGCATCCGCAGGTCCTTACGTGAGCAGCCCAAGGCTCGTCTAATGTGGGCTTTAGCTTACGAGTTCCATAGATCAATGCCGAGACCACGGCTGGGGGGCTAGCGCTATGGTCTACAAGTCTCGTAGAAGGAGACGTTCGCACGAATACGACGTCATGGAATGCTGCCTACCAGCCATACGTCGATGCCATAATCGAGCAAACCAGGGCTCATCAGGTCACCGAAGGCGGTCCTCTTCTGTGTACGTCTTGATATTCCGCGGCTTACACTGTAAGTACTGATAATATCACACATAGTGCTTCAAGTCGGTGAGTCTCATCATGTAAGGGTCTTCGTCACTCGCTAACCGGTACAGCTAGATAACGAATATTCGCAAACCCCCGATGTGAACGCTCAATACTTTGCTGACCTCGAAGCGCAGTATCGTCAGAACGGCATCGTTGTACCACTGTACGGGTGTTACTGTCTAGTTACTTGGCGTTTGCTAATCAGACATAGGACGTACAACGACCCCGGTGAGAGGCTCAACTTCATCAACGGAACGGGTGCACCCGACATATACGGGTTGGTGAGTGCGAAATCCATGGCTAGGGATGAGGTTATGATAACTGGCCGCATTTTAGGATGACTACCCAAACCATTTCAACTGCACCAACGGCTCTATGTGGGGTCCCATTCAGACGAATTATCATGCTTATCACACTGTCAACGATCCGACGCGTCCATTTTACATGCCGGAGTTCCAAGGTGAGTTTCCCTGGTCGGATGTGGTACTTATTTTTCTTACACGTAGCGAAATATAAGGGGGATCGCACGACTACTGGGGTGGCCCTGGATACGACGCCTGCGTTGCACGCATAGTCCGGACTTCGAAGACATCTTCTACAAAAACAACTGGGCTAGCAACGTCAAGATGCACTCAGTGTATATGTTCTACGGGTGCGCAATCCTTTTCCCGGCAATTTCCGTCGCGCTGATAACATTCTCCTATCTCCGTAGTGGGACAAACTGGGGTGGGATCAACTACCCAGGAGCTTACACATCATACGACTATGCTGCATCTATCCGCGAAACACGCTTGCTATGGGAGAAGTACGACGAGATGAAGCGCCAAGCACTTTTCCTGCGAAGTTCACCCCAGTTCCGCAAAACTGATTGGATTGGCGACACGAACAGCGGCATCCCCGGCGTGACTGTCAATGGCACAGGCGCATTCGTGACCCACCTGCGTAACCCGGATTCGGGGACAGGATTTACGGTGGTGCGGCAGGTGGATGCCGGGTCCTAGTGCGTATCCTCACTTGCGCCGACTGACGGACAGAGTCCTAACGCAACCCGGTATCTATAGTGCTGATATCTCATACACCCTCACGGTGCCGAGCTCCCGCGGTCCTCTCAAGCTCCCCCAGACCTTTGACGCCCTCGAGATCCATGGTCGCCAAAGCAAGATGTACATCACCGATTACACCTTTGGCGCGCACGGCTCCGTTCTTCATACGACTGCCACCGTTTTCATCGGAACGACCATCGGTTCACGAGATGTTCTCTTCCTCACAGGCGACGTCGATCAATCTCACGAGGTCGCGCTCATTCTCGCTGGCCGTGGAGGGAAGCGCACCGATGACACTCATGTGCACTATACCTCGTCGCAGGATGGGTCGACGACGGTGACCACGGTAACCGTGCGCTCTGGGCGATCCCCCGGACTGACCACGCTCTGGGACTCCGACGAGCAACTCGTACTCTTCTCGGACCCGGTGACCGCTGGGACCTTCTGGTCGCCGCCCGTGCGTTCCCCGACGAGCAGCACGATTAAGGGTCTGGAGACCTTCTGGCAGTTTGGGACGAACACGACGGTGCTCGTTGGTGGCCCGTACTTGGTGCGCAACGCGACGATCGAGGGCAGCACGCTGGTCATGTTCGGAGATCTGAACGCGAGCGTGCCGCTGACAATCGTCGCACCCCCAAGTGTGAAGACCGTGTCCTGGAACGGCGCGCACGTCGCTGTACATAGTGATGGTCGTGGGGTGCTCAGAGGGCGTTTGGATCAGAGTGGGAGGACGAAGCTGGTGACTGTGCCGGCGCTCAGTGGATGGCGGTTCCAGGATAGCTTGCCTGAGATCGGCGCGGACTTCGACGACAGCGATTGGGTTGTGGCGGATCACACGTCGACGAACATCACGCAAGGTATGCTTTTCGGCGATGGGCGAGTACTATATGGTGAGTGGAAATAGCCTCAACAATACGCGGATGACAATTGACGCTTGATACCAGGGTGCGATTATGGATTGTACGTCACATCCAGCGGAAAGCGATAAGACATACTGACTCCACCTACATAGCTGCGAGAACAATATTCTCTTCCGTGGACATTTCGAAGCGACGGGTACGGAAACCGCGGCGAACCTGAGCATTAATGGAGGGACGGGTGTGTATGCAAGCATTGCGATTTATCCGCATGCGCTAATCGCTCCACCATGCAGCTTTTGCAGCATCCGTATGGATTAATGATGTGTTCATCGACACTATCGGAGCCATCACCGCTCAGGGTGACGCAAACGCACTTTTCACATTCCCAGAGGGTTCGGTCAAGGCAGGCAGAGACAACGTCGTCACCGTCCTGCTGGATCACATGGGCAATGATGAGGGTCAAAACCGTAAGTACCTCCTTGTCCATATTGCCCTCCCTAGCTCATAGTACTATAGAAAAGTCCGACCGTGGGATCCGCGGTTTCGAACTCATCGGTGGAGTTGGAAACTTCTCTACGTGGAAGATCCAAGGCAAGCTTGGCGGTTACACCGGGTACGTCTCGGTTTTGTCTCTCCTGCTAATAGATCGTCGCTCATCTATCCTCGGCCTTAGTTTTCCCGACAAGGTTCGTGGGGTCTTGAATGAGGGTGGCCTTTTCGGAGAACGAGAGGGGTGGCATTTGCCCGGCTTTGATACCTCTTCGTGGCAATCACGCTCGCTCTCCGACGGCTTGGACAACGGCGGCAAGGCAGGGGTAGGCTTCTTCGTCACAACATTCAAGCTCGGCGTGCCAAACGGCGTCGACGCGATGATGAGCTTCGCCTTCAACGAAGAAAATGCTCCATATCGTGCCCTCATATACGTGAACGGGTGGAAGTTCGGGAAGCGGGTGGCAAGCATCGGTCCGCAGACGGTGTTCCCAGTGCCTCCGGGGATTTTGGACTACAACGGAGAGAAGTAGGTGATTCATTTATCTCACAAGGATGCGTATAGCTAACGCAGATCATATAGTACGCTTGCGGTTGCTCTTTGGGCTGTGGATGATACCGACGTCCATCCGGAGTTGACGATGAGGCTCGAAGGGGCCATCGACGGGGGCGTAGGTCCGATCTCAACGAACAATCCCAGGTGGACTGCGCGTTCGTAATGGTCCTTGTGTATTCGCTGTCTCTTTGGGGACAACAGGGAACAGAAATGCAATCACACGTATAGCACATATCGTGCTCATACAATACGGTGCCTAAGGCTCCTCCTTTGGAGTGATGCACGAAATCCAAGTTGCGTTCTCGCTTCGCCCGAAGCCTCACACTAGCCCTGGCGCTATCATCATTAGTCAAAGGTCACCGCTCAGATCAACTTTCTAGAAGAGAACAGTTTCGTGAACCCTTCCGCAATAACCCCGAGCGTTCGGGATAAGCAATTCTCACTCCAACCGACGGGTCCCATGTGTACAAGGCCATGCAGCGGAGGGGCAGGTGAGCATTACGCCCATTTGTTCGAAATGATGAAAGAGAACTCATCTCCATCCTGCATCATTCGAGTTGCGGCCGGCCCGCTCGCTCCTGGCGGAGCTGAGACCCGTGAAAAGAAGCCAGCCCAGTCAAACGGTCGTCAGATGTCCTCTTACACGGCCGGCATGTCCGTCCGCTTGATCCCCAGGGGGTGTTTCACGGTCTGGGGCCAAAAGATGGATCACTGCATGCGTGGAGCACTTCGCACACCCGAATGATATGTCGTCAGACTGGAGGTCAGAGGACGACGGCGGAATATACGACGGCGCCCACGCGGGTCAGGCGCGATCACACGTGACCGTGTAGTGGGGACGGCGCTCCCGCCGGCGCCGATAGCCCGGCGGCAACTGGGTTGCCGCTTGCCCGAGCACTTGTTCGTGAACCTCGACCATCGAACGGCCCAGCGGCGAAGTGTCCCGTACACATAATCGCGATGGACCCCGCCGGTCCGCGCGCGAAGGAGACTCATGACTTCCCCCACGCGTACGACGACCTGGAGAAACACTCCGCGCGGTCTTGGCCGTCAGACGAGTTTCCGGACTTCGACGAGTCTGCCGGGAGCTATAAATCGCGACATGGAGGGCGGGCGACGACGCGACGACGCCTCCGACTTGGTCGCGCGTTCTCTGCTGGCGACATGCTCCTCTGGCGTCGGTATCCCTCCTGGGCTTTGCCCGCCCTTCTCACGTTCTGTATCGCGTTGCTGTCATGGCCAGCGACTGCCCCAGCTGCGGCGACAGACCCCCCAAGGAAGTCGAATGGACTCACCGACGTTGTGCAATGGGACAACTACACGCTATTCCTTCACGATCAGCGAATGTTCCTCCAGTACGTGTTTCACTGGTACGCGCAGCCTCCGGTGACCTAATGACGTGCCCTCTTTTCTCTTGTAGCTCCGGAGAGTTCCATACCTTCCGCCTCCCAGTTCCAGAGCTATGGCTCGACATCTTCCAAAAGATGGTCGCCGTCGGTTTCAACGGTGTCAGCATCTACATCCACAGTCAGTCGCGTCCATGTTTCCCTCAACAACGAACCACTGACGTCATTTCCACTGGCAGTGGGTCTGACTAACCCTTCTCGTGGTGTTATTGATTTCGACGATTGGCGCTCTCTTGAGGCCATCTACGAGGCTGCCAAGCAAGCAGGTATCTTCGTCGTCTTGCGGCCTGGTAAGTTTGATCCACTATCCCCTACTACGAGAAGCAAAACGCTCACACCGGCGAATTGAACAGGCCCTTACGTAAGAATAGCCTCACACCTGACATTTGACAATTGTGAGCTGACGATCGGTCTAGATCAACGCCGAGACGACCGCGGGTGGTATCGCCGCTTGGATTACCACCGAGACTGCAGGGACCGTTCGGACGAATGCCACCGATTGGACGGCGGCCTACGAGCCGTACATCGACGGCATCATTGACGGCACTAAGCCCTTCCAAGTCACCGAGGGTGGCCCCGTTCTCGCTATCCAAATCGGTGAGTGCATTAGTGGCAGTGTTGTATCGAGGCCGCGCTGACATGTAGTAGATAACGAGTACAGCCAGTCCGCAATCACCGGAGCCTACTTCGCACAACTGGAAGATCAGTATCGTAAAAATGGCATTGTAGTCCCTTTGTATGTACTATCTCGCGTCCCTGACATTTGGGCACTGATGTACCAACTCGTCGCAGGACATACAACGATCCCAACATGCGCAAGGCCTTCGTCAACGGTACCGGGGCAGTCGATATTTACGGTCTGGTGCGTCGCTCTGATACTCATGGTTCACTGGAGGTCGCTTGCTGATCCATGATCTTAGGATGCTTACCCGCAACTTTTTGACTGTTCCAACCCGGAGACTTGGATCCCCGTTACGACCAACTACCACCAATACCACGCGGAAGTCAACCCGAGCCAGCCATGGTACATGCCAGAGTTCCAAGGAGGTGCATTCGACCCATGGGCGGGACCGGGCTATGACGCTTGCGCCGTCCTGACCGGATCCGACTTCGAGGATGTATTCTACAAGGAGAACTGGGCTGCAAACGTCAAACTCATCTCGTACTACATGTTCTACGGGTAAGTAAAACGAGCCTCGAAGCGTGTTCGTATCTCAACATCTTCATAGTGGCACAAACTGGGGCGGAATCGCGTTCCCGGGAGTCTATACCAGGTAAGCTCGTTGAATCCTCTCGTCATATCATTACCTTACTTACACATGCCGTTGTAGCTACGACTACGGTTCCGCGATCCGCGAGACTCGTCTCCTTTCCGAGAAGTACGACGAAATCAAGCGACAGGGAATCTTCCTCCGCTCCTCTCCTGAGTTCCGCAAGACGGACTGGATCGGAGAGTCGAGCTCTGGTATTCCGGGAGTCTCGCTCAGCAACAGCGCCGCGTTTGTCACCTACCTCAAGAACCCGGATACCGGAACTGGCTTCTTCATCACTCGTCAAACTGACTCCACCTCAACGTGCGTTGCTCTTTTCTGCGCGTGGTGCCGAATGCTGATGACGCGCATACAGGGGCAACATCGTTTTCAACATCACCGTCCCGGCATCGAGTGGTTCCCTCACCCTCCCACTCACGACCGGTGGCATCGCGCTCAATGGTCGCCAGAGCAAGCTCATCATCACGGACTACCATTTCGGCGCTCAGGGGTCTCTGGCCTACACTACCGCGACGATCTTCTTCGCGGGTACCATCGGCTCGCGCGACGTCCTCTTCTTGTACGGCTCTGCAGATCAGTCGCACGAGTTCGCGTTCACCCCCGCCGGACACGCCGGCGTCCGTGCGCACTCGGCCAACGTGCAGTTCAGCGGCGACGCGCGGACCGGCCCCCTGACCGTCACGGTCCTCCCCGGCTCCACGGGCCTCATCACCGTCTGGGAGAGCGACTCGCAACTCGTCCTGTTCGCAGACCCGGCCACGACCGCGACGTTCTGGGCGCCGCCCGTGCGCGCGGCGACGGACGACACCGTCGCGGGCCTCGAGAACTACTGGCAATTCGGCACGAACACGACTGTGCTCGTCGCGGGCCCGTACCTCGTCCGTAACGCCACGATCGAGGGCTCGACGCTCGCGCTCCGCGGCGACCTCAACGCGAGCGTTCCTCTTACCGTCATTGCGCCTCCCGCGGTGAAGACGGTGCTGTGGAACGGCGAGCGGGTCCCCACCGACTTCCGCAAGAGCGCGGTCGTGCAGGGCAAGCTTACAGAGAAGCTGCACGCTCAGGGCATCGTGGTTCCCGAGCTCACTGGATGGGTCTTCAAGGACAGCTTGCCCGAAGTCCAGGCCGGGTTCGACGATTCGAAGTGGATTGTTGCGAACAAGACGTCGACGAACATCAACCAGAAGCCCGTGTTTGGTGACGGGCGCGTGCTTTACGGTACGTGGGTCGCGTTTAGTCCCCAAGATATAATGCTAATGCGTCTGAGCAGGATGTGACTACGGCTTGTGAGTATAGACATATGCATGCGTCTTCCACGTGTTTCTAATCCTTTGCAGCTGCGAAAACTCTGTGCTATTCCGTGGACACTTCAACGCCACCGGCGTGGAGACGGGCGCGAACTTGACGATCTATGGCGGAACTTGTAAGTCGCTCAACTCGGCAGTATTTGCACTTCTGACGCCCCCGTAGACTTCGCTGCGTCTGTTTGGATCAACGACCAGTTCATCAGCTCGGTTCAGACCAGCTCGGACCACATCAACCAGCTGTTCACCTTCCCGGCCGGCGCCGTGGTTGCGGGTCAAGACAACGTCCTTACAGTCCTCCACGACAACCAGGGTCTCGATGAGGCGAACAACGAGAAGTCCGCACGCGGTATCGCTGGATTCGCGCTCCAAGGCGGTAACTTCTCTACCTGGAAGGTTCAGGGCAAGGTCGGCGGATACCTAAAGTGAGTTCTCGCATGCTCCTCCCCTCAAGCCGAGATACTTATGACGCGTCCAGCTACCCGGACAAGGTCCGCGGCTTGCTCAACGAGGGCGGCCTGTTCGGCGAACGCCAGGGCTGGCACCTTCCCGGCTTCGACACGTCCGGCTGGGAGGCGCGCGATCTCTCTGCAGGTCTCCCGAACGGCGCGGCCGGCGTCGGTTTCTTCGTGACCACGTTCGACCTCGACATCCCGGCCGGCACGGACGTTCCCATCAACTTCCAGTTCGAGGAGACCAACGACCAGCCGTACCGCGCGCTCGTGTTTGTCAACGGATGGCAGTTCGGCAAGCGCGTCGCGAACGTCGGGCCGCAGACGAAGTTCCCTGTTCCCCAGGGTGTCCTCGACTACAGCGGGAAGAAGTGCGTACTATCGTTCGTATGGCTGGTACTCGCGCTGACGGTAACCGAGCAGCACCATCGCTGTGGCTCTCTGGGCTCTGGACAACACGGCCGTCTCGCCGAGCCTGAAGCTCGTGATCGACGGCGTGATTGAGGGCGGAGTTGGCCCCATTACTCTCAACAACCCCGCGTGGGAGGCTCGCGAGTAAAAGTTTGACCAGGGAAGGGTTTTACGTAAACGTTCTTGGTGAAACTTCTTGTGTATTTGTTGTCCAAGTGTACGCCAATTACATCTGTACTTTTGCTTTCACCCTTGGGGATCTTGCTCTGAGTCAACGGCCGACGAAAGCCGAACCTCCGCTCGCTGTGCGTTCTGACGCGCCTGTCACACAAAGTTCACGGTCATGTGATAGACGTCACACATCATGTCACACTCACCCGAAAATCCCCCTCTTACTGCCGGACGTCGTCTTGCGCGCGATCGGTGTGCGGCCACTTCTCTTTATCACGTCCTCACTATTCTTCGAGCCTGCCCCTACCAGCACTCCTTCAACCCTTGAGACCGGTTGCCTCAAAGATTCAGTCCCGAAGGCTACCTCAGTCCGGGCCGGGCAATCGCGACTCTCCTTCAACACCTCTCGTGACATGTCAGGCTCAAGGAATCATACACGACTTCGGCACGTGGACGTAGCGGGAATGGATCGGCTGCTAGAACCCAGGAACAAGGTCCGGAGAACAGGAAGCCTGGCGGAGAAGAGCGGCGACGACGGATGCAGCCATGTGCCCGAGGACGAGCGTCGGTCAGGCGGGGCGGGTACGTGACCATGTTCGCCGTCCCCCCATCAACGACCGCTACCTCCCCACTCCCCCACGGGTGGTCGGGCCCCAGCGGTCCGCTCGCCAGATGGTCCCCTACGAGGAATGACCTCTTGGCCGCGTCCCAACCTCGCTGGCATTCGGTCGCTATATATGACGGCGATGACGGCGGGACGGACGGCGGTGGCGACACTCTCGGACTGCAAGCATGCTGCGACCACTGCGTTCGAAGCGGCCTCTCCTCTCTATCCTCACCCTGTCTCTTGCGCTCTTCACATGGGTCGGCGCTGCATTCGCGAACGCGTCTCGGAGGGCAAATGGAGTCAGCGACTTGGCTACCTGGGATAACTACACCCTTGTGGTGCACAACCAGCGAATGTTCCTCCAGTATGTGTTTGATTTAGTGTTCGCTCGATGTCCCTTTTGAAACGCGGAATAGCTCTGGAGAGTTTCATACGTTTCGCCTTCCGGTTCCCGACCTATGGCTCGACGTTTTCCAGAAAATGGTTGCGGGGGGCCTTAACTCAGTCAGGTATGAAAGTTTATTTTGTTAGTAAACACCGTCTGAACTCTGTTCCAGCATTTATATCCACAGTGCGTATTCCGTCTGTAGCGTTCTGTCGTTTCACCGATGGTATTCCAGTGGGCTTGTCCAACCCATCGCCGGGTGTAATCGACTATGGCGATTGGCGATCACTTCAGGCCATTTACGATGCTGCGAAGCTTGCGGGTATCTTCGTCGTCCTCCGTCCTGGTGAGTGCTTCAGCCTCTCATTTTGAAGCCCACTCTTACACCACTTTGCAGGGCCCTACGTGAGTCATTATTTCGGTTTCGAGGCACCATTTCACCAATACTTCGAGACAGATCAACGGCGAAACGACGTCGGGAGGTATCTCTCACTGGATAACAAGTCAGATTTCGGGAACTGTCAGAACAAACGCGTCTGACTGGACAGCCGCATATGAGCCTTACATTGCGAGCATCATTGAAGAAACCGTTGATCACCAAGTCACGAAGGGCGGTCCCGTCATAGGTGCGGTGCTTCTCAATCTCACTGCCTGGACGCGATTGCTCAACGAAATGGATATTTCAGCTGTTCAAGTCGGTATGTATGATCCTCGGCTATCTTCCTGCGGCTTCAAACCTGACGCCGCTTGTAGACAATGAGAACAGATTCTGGACGGAAGCGCCGACACAGGAATACTTCGCTCACCTCGAGCAAATGTATCGCGACGGCGGTATTGACGTACCTCTGTGAGTATGCACCTGTTGAACTTTCTGTGCAGCTCTAAAGGAACCTCCACTTAGGACGTACAATGACCCCGGAATGCACGCCGGTTTCATCAATGGCACCGGCGCTGTGGACATCTACGGCCTGGTACGTCGTATGCGTCTACACTGTCTTACTTCGACTCAATGTGTCACTTACAGGACGCGTACCCGCAAAGCTTTAACTGTTCGAACCCCACGCACCGGAACCGTGTCACAACTGCATACCACCAGTGGCACGCAGATGTCAACCCAAGCCAGCCGTGGTACATGCCCGAGTTCCAAGGAGGATCGTTCGATCCGTGGGGCGGCCCCGGCTACGACGCGTGCGAGGTCCTCACGGGCCCCGACTTTGAAGACGTCTTCTACAAGAACAACTGGGCGGCGAACATCAAGATGATGTCATACTATATGTTTTACGGGTACGCCTACTTGTGCGTGTCGTCTATGTCGTTACTGATGGTTCTGCCCAGGGGGACTAGCTGGGGTGGTATCCCTTTCCCAGGGGTTTACACTAGGTTCGTATAGCGTTCTCCTGTACCGCTTTCCGTTCTGACTTGTATCTCCGCAGCTACGATTACGGATCAGCCATTCGCGAGAATCGCGCCCTTACGGACAAGTTTGACGAAGTGAAGCGGCAAGGGTTGTTCATTCGATCATCCCCTCAGTTCCTCAAGACCGATTGGATGGGAAACTCTAGTCTAGGCATACCCGGCGTTTCCCTCGACGGGTCCAGCGCATTCGTCACATCCTTACGAAACCCCGACAGCGGTACCTGGTTCCATGTCGCACGACAGAGCGACTCTACGTCAACGTATGTGCTCCGTCTCTCATGCGCTCTATGCCGCCGCTGAGCCCGCATCATAACAGTGCGAACATCACATTCACAATTACTGCCCCAACTTCCAATGGTACACTTACCATCCCACAGAAGACCGGAGGAGTCGCGCTCGACGGCCGCCAAAGCAAGGTCATCATCACCGATTACACCTTCGGTGCACACGGCTCCGTTCTCTACACCACGGCTTCCGTTTTCTTTGCCGGTACGATCGGTAACCGCGACGTCCTCTTCCTCTACGGCGCTGCGTCCCAGTCTCACGAGATCGCTCTCACGTTCTCCGCCGCTGGAAGCCCTGCCCCCTCGTCGCGCATCCAGTTCGACGGCGGCGCCACCCATGCCTCTTCGACGATCGTCTCCATCCTCCCCGGCGACGCCGGGCTCGTGACCATATGGGACAGCGACACGCAGCTCGTGTTGTTCGCGGACCCCGTCACGGCCGCGACGTTCTGGGTACCGACCGTGCGCTCACCGACGTCGCGCACGGTCGCGGGGCTCGAAAACTTCTTCCAGTTCGGGACGAACACGACCGTGCTCGTCGGCGGGCCGTACCTCGTGCGCAACGCCACGCTCGAGCGGGGCACGCTGGCTCTTCGTGGGGACCTGAACGCGAGCGTGCCGCTGACGGTGTACGCGCCTGATGCGGTGCGGGCGGTCACTTGGAATGGGGCGCGCGTGAACGTGCGGAGTGGCGGCCGGGGCAAGCTCGTGGGCGAGCTCGGGCTGAGGGCGGCGGTGAAGAGCGTACACGTACCTCAGTTGACTGGGTGGAGGTATGCGGATAGCTTGCCCGAGGTGCAGGCTGGGTTCGACGACTCGAAGTGGACGATCGCCAACCACACAACGACCAACATCTTCCTCAAGCCGCAGTTTGGGGATGGGAGGATCCTATATGGTACGCCTCTGCTGCTTCTATCGTGATATGGGCCGGGCTGACATGCGACGCAGGATGTGATTATGGCTTGTGGGTGTCCCGTTTCAAAGGTAGCCACAGCGTCGCTGACCAGCTTGTAGCTGCGAAAATATCGTCCTATGGCGCGGTCACTTCAACGCGACCGGCTCCGAGACTTCGATCAATATGACCATCTATGGTGGTACAGGTATGACTCGATAGTCTATTATGCTATGAAGAGTGCATGCTCATTCCTCCCTAGCGTTCGCGTCCTCGGTCTGGATCAATGACAAGTTCATCAGCACCGTGTTCAACGCTTCTTCGGACAACGTCAATGCTCTCTTCACGTTCCCCGAAGGCTCTGTCCTCCAGGGGCAGGACAACGTCGTCACCGTTCTACAGGAGAACATGGGGAACGACGAGTGGGGCAACATCAAGCCCGCGCGCGGTATCTCGGGCTTCCAGCTTAACAGCGGCAACATCACAACGTGGAAAGTGCAAGGGAAGGTTGGAGGATATACAAAGTAAGTTTCTAGCGTAGTCTGCAGAGGCAGGGACGCTAACAGCGATGAAGCTTCCCGGACAAGGTACGCGGAGTCTTGAACGAAGGCGGGTTGTATGGCGAGCGTCAGGGATGGCACCTCCCTGGCTTTAACACCGCCTCCTGGACCGCGCGCGATCTGTCCGACGGCCTCCCTAACGGCACTGCCGGCGTTGGATTCTTCGTCACCACGTTCGACCTCGCGTTCCCTCAGGGCACAGACGTTTTGGCCAGCTTCCAGTTCGAAGAGCAGCTCGGGCAGCCCTACAGGGCTCTGTTGTTCGTCAACGGCTGGCAGTTTGGAAAGGTGCGCTCTATAGCGATCGTTCGAGTAAGGCTGACCAAGGCTGACCGACATGACGTTCGCAGCGCGTCGCGAACTTGGGGCCCCAGTCTAAGTTCCCCGTCCCGACTGGCATCCTGAACCCCCATGGAAAGAAGTATGTGTCGCCAAACATCTTCCCTAATGACACGTATTGACTATCATTCCTATGTAGCACTGTCGCTGTCGCCTTGTGGGCCATGGACAATGCCCCCGTCTCCCCAAAGCTCGAGCTCGTCGTGGATGATGTGCTGGATGGAGGAGTGGGCGCTGTGAATGTGAACAACCCCTCGTGGTCGGCGCGGTAAAGAGTCCGTGTTGATCTTACTCAAAACGTGTACTTCATACGTGCAGACCTCTTATTCCATGACCCATCGCTTCGAATACGAAACGAACTTTCCGTCCGTCGGCGTAGTGGTCAGATGCCCTTGCCCGCACACCCGGTGACTGTCGCTTCCTCTAGAAGTCCAATTGTTCCGGCCCGCGTGTCAGTCGCAGATGATTCTCCCTGCGATACCAGACATCAGCGCTGTACAAAAGGAAGGCTCGTGAGCTCCAAAGACTTCTACACCTCAGAATGTCTAACGCCCGGACCCCATTCATTCTATTTCTAGTCTTCCTTGAGACGCTTATTCTCGCTTTGTCGGGGGTTGTAGTCGGGGAGGATCCTCCGCGGCAGTCCAATGGGTTCACTGATGTAGTACAGTGGGACAACTACTCCCTTTTCATACACAACCAACGCGTCTTCCTGCAGTGAGTAAGCGTCGAGCTCATTACAATCCCTATGTTGACACATTCGTTCCCTCGTCAGCTCTGGAGAGTTTCACGCATTCCGTCTTCCCGTCCCCAACCTCTGGTTGGATATCTTTCAGAAAGCCGTGGCTGCTGGACTCAACGGGATTAGCTTATGCATCCCATGTGAGGGACATGGCGTTATACTAATACTAGACGAGATTCTCACGCATCACAGGGGGCCTATTGAACCCATCACCTGGGGTATTCGACTTCGACGCTTGGCGTGACCTCCAACCCTACTTTGATGCAGCAAGGCAAGTAGGGTTGTTTGTCGTGGTTCGCCCAGGTTTGTTCTCTTATCTATGCTGTTGTTCGAGTGTCCTTCCTGTTCTGACTGACGGTTGTTCCGCCATAGGTCCATATCTGAATGCGGAGACGACTGCAGGCGGGGTACCATTGTGGGTGACGAGCACCGTTCCGGGAGAGTTTAGGACGAATGCGACCCCCTGGACGGACACGTATCGGCCATGGACCGACAAGATTATAAGCGCCACTGTGAATAACCAAGTCACGGAGGGCGGACCAGTGCTGTGTGGGTTCTCTTCCTGCTACTCATTATGGTGTCCTGCGCAATACTGATCGAAGACACGCAGTCATGCAGATAGGTGCAGTTATCGTAAACATTGCGCGTATATCAATGAGACTAACAATCCAGTAGATAATGAATACTCCCAGAGCCCGGACACACACGCACAGTACTTCGCCGAACTGGAGGCCCAGTATCGGGAGGGTGGGATAGTCGTACCGCTGTAAATGTATTTGCCGAAGCCCGTCAAGCTCGTGGTTTAACGCAGAAGTATCAGTACCTACAATGATCCTAATCCCGGAAAGAACTTCATCAATGGGACTGGAGCTGTGGATATTTATGGCCTTGTGCGTTATCGCGCCTCATCTTCTTCATTGGCTTCCTGATGTACCAGTTGTCTAGGACTCGTATCCCCAAGGTTTCAACTGCTCCAACCCTCGTCAATGGCTGCCCGTCATCACAACGTACCGCCAGTACCATCTTGATGCGAACCCGAGCGAACCGTTCTATATCCCTGAGTTCCAAGGTGTGCACGTTCGTCACGCGTACAGAACATATATATCCTCTCACCAATCAGTGTCCATTAACAGGCGGCGCATTTGATCCCTGGGGTGGGCCGGGGTACGACGCGTGCTCACTCCTGACGGGCCCTGACTTCGAAAACGTGTTTTACAAGCACAATTGGGCGAGTAACGCGAAGCTGATCAACTACTACATGTTTTACGGGTGAGCAATATATAATGACTATGTGTTTCTTGTACTAGAATGAGCTGACATGAGACCCACCGATACCAGCGGAACGAGCTGGGGAGGGATCCCGTACCCGGGGGTATACACTAGGCATGTTCTATGCCTTTGTTTCGTTTGGAGTTCCTTTATGTGCTTATGTTTCGGTATGTGCTCTCTTCAGCTACGACTACGGCTCCATGGTGCGCGAGACACGTGCGCTGACGGACAAGTACGACGAGCTCAAACGCCAAGCGATGTTCGTCCGCTCCTCTCCCTCCTTCCGCAAGACGGACTGGGTCGGCGACTCCAACTCGACCATCCCAGGAGTCACAATCTCTGTCTTGGACCCACCAGGGGAGACAAGCGCGGTGTACGCGACACTGCTACGGAACCCAGACGACGGCGCGGGCTTCTACATCACCCGCCAGACGGACTCTACAGCCACTGGGCGCGTTACCTTCAACATCACCGTGCCGACACAGAGCGGGCCGTTGGAGATCCCGAAGCTGAGCGAAGGAGGGGTTGTCCTCGACGGGCGGCAGAGCAAGGTGATTTTGACGGACTACCCCTTCGGAGCGTCAAGCACGCTGGCGTACAGCACCGCAGCTGTCTTCTACGCGGGGAGGATTGGCGGGCGGGACGTGGTGGTGTTGTATGGCGACGCGTCGCAGGTGCACGAGTTCGCCCTCGTGCTGGCCGGGAGAGGCGCCCTGGTGCAGAATGACTTCATCCAGTACGGGAGCATCGACCCGGTGACCGGCCCGTCTCCCACCGGCGACGAGAGGGCGACCGTGGTGGCGTTCCGCCCTCGGCCGAACACGTTGCTCGCTGCGTGGGATTCGGACGAGCAGCTCGTGCTCGTCGCGGACACAGTGACGGCGGCGACGCTCTGGGCACCGCCTGTTCGGAGTCCTACTCCCGATACGGTGTCGGGCCTCGAGAGCTTTTGGCAATTCGGAACGAACGAGACGGTCCTCGTCGGTGGGCCGTACCTGGTGCGGAACGCGACGATCGAGGGGGGGACGCTCACATTGCGAGGAGACTTGAATGCGAGTGTGCCGCTTCTGGTGGTAGCCGCGCGCGAGGTCGACAGAGTGATGTGGAACGGACGCGAAGTGCAGGTCGAACAAAGCGGGGTTGAAGGCGGGGTGCTAAAGGGTCGGTTGACGATGAGAGACGAGCTAGACTTGGGGAGGACGCGGGCGGGGCTCCCAAAACTGGAGGGATGGAGGTATATGGACAGCCTCCCAGAGGTGTGGTCAGAGTATGCGGATGACGATTGGCAGATCGCAAATCACACGACAACTGTCATCGACAGCAAGCCGCTCTTTGGCGATGGAAGGGTGCTATATGGTATGTCTTCTCTGATGTATGTTGTTTATGGGCTGACGTTGTTGTAGGGTGCGACTATGGATAGTACGTACCTGTTTGACATGCCCGTTCCGAGTGTTGATTGTACTAGCTGTGAGGGGAACGTCATCTGGAGAGGACACTTCAATGCTACAGGCAAAGAGACCGGAGTCAACCTCACTATAAATGGCGGCACCGGTACGTAACAGAAGCATATAATTGGAGCCATAGTAAACGTTCTTCCTGTATAGCGTTCGCGGCTTCTATATGGCTAAACGACGCATTCCTGAGGACGATATACAACGGATCAGCAGAGATCAATACGCTGATCGATTTTCCCCCGGACACCGTGCTCGCCGGCCAAGACAACGTGGTAACTGTGTTGCAAGACCACATGGGCAACGACGAGAAACCGAACGAGAAGTCTCCACGCGGCATCAGAGGTTTCGAGCTCGTTGGAGGGAACTTCACAACGTGGAAGGTGCAAGGCAAATACGGGGGCTACACGAGGTGTGTGTCAGCCCTCGCGCTCGCTTGGCGCTATAGTTGGACTAAAAGCGCACGTTCAGGTTCCCTGACAAGACTCGTGGTGTGTGGAATGAGGGAGGTCTGTTTGGAGAGCGCATGGGGTGGCATTTGCCTGGATTTGACACGTCTGGAGCGGGTTGGATGGACCGGGAGCTGTCTCAGGGCCTACCCGGCGGAAAGGCGGGCGTCGGGTTCTTCGTGAAAACGTTCAAGCTGGGTTTCTCCAAAGGAACGGACGCCTTCGTGAGCTTCCAATTTGAAGAAGACCTCGGACAGCCTTATCGTGCACTGTTATTCGTGAACGGCTGGAAATTCGGCAAAGTGAGTTAAGGCATCCATGGGTTATTCGTTGACGAGAGCTGACAACGTGCGTTACTTCAGCGTGTGGCAAACGTGGGTCCTCAGTCAAAGTTCCCCGTCCCTCCAGGAGTGCTAGACCACTATGGCATTAAGTAAGCAGTACATCTTGGCGTGCATGTTATCTGCCGCTGACCGTACGGAAGTACCATCGCAGTGGCGTTATGGGTCTTGGAGGACATCCCGGTCACACCGAAGCTAGAGGTCACCATCGATGCGGTACTGGACGGAGGTGTGGGGGAAATAACCAAGAACAATCCCCCATGGGAACCGCGTTAGGCGGCTAGTGAGGAACACTCCTCAGGAAAGGTTCTCGATTGGTATCTATTCTGCAGAGGCTTTGAATCAGCGCTCACGGGGGACATAGGGAGCAGGAAAGGCGAATACGAAACTAAATTGCATTCGTTCTCTTCACAGAAGACACGCCTAGTGTGCATAGGGGCTTGGGGAGGAGTCTGATGGTATATATTCGCACGCTCGCCGTGTCCAAGACCGCCACCACACGCGGCTTGAAGGTCATGCAAGCGCATTAGTGGAGGCACGCTGCGCGGAGAGCAGCTTAATTCGTCCTCGCGAAAGTTTGATGAGTCCGAGAAGCTCCGCCGCACTGCTGGCTTGTTCTGCTTGGGCCCGACGGGGTGGATTATCGCGGGCCGATGATGTCAGGGGATGACCTGAACGGATTCAACGCACCAATGCTATCCTTCGGCGTTGTTCTTCGCCAAGAATGTTAGCAGAAGTAACACATTGCGGCATAGCAGTAACATAAACGAGAGTCCAGATATGCCAGAGTAGCTTACTATACCGTTGGAGGAAGATGTGCTTGACGGCAATCGGCCGAGAACAGCTGTGAACGCCGGAGGAACATCGGCTCAATCGGATCACGATCACGTGCCCATTAGTCACGAAAGGTCACAGGAAAAGACGCCCATTATGCGCGTCTCTGGTACCGGGCGATTGGGAGAGTGATTCGGAGTGGGACGGCCATAAAGCCTGCCCCGCATTCCCCGCGTTTCCCTTCCACCCCCTCTCTGGATCTCACACCGCTGTCTCCCCTGTCCAGTCAATAAAGATGACGAACGTAAACAATGCTAAAGGAGAAAGAGGATACATACCCATCGCCGACCATGGCCTGTGAGTCTCCGACGTCCCGAAGCATCAGCGCGGGCTAACACAATCCCTGGCCCCTGAACAGGATCGGCAATCTTCGGACTGCCGCTCTCGTACGCTTCCCTTTCCTTCTTGACTCGTAATCTCTATCTAATCTCCCCATTTGTGCTCAGGTCAGCATTGACGGATCCAGTGAGTGCTAGTCTTGGAGCTACGGACTATCTTGCGTTCGAGGCGGGACTCAGGGTGCGCTTAGTCGAGAGTTATTGCGTCCCCAACTTTGACTCTCCGTCCATCTTTGCTCGCATTCTGGACAAGGATAAGGTGGGATCTAGTATCTCGGCGCAGTAATGCAACGGTGTCTCAGCAACCATCTACGGCACAGGGCGGCCACTTCTCTATCACGCCCACGCTTCCCTTCACCACTAAGCAAAGCTACCTGCCGAACTCTAACGTGAGCACCATCTTCGCAGTCATGTCCACGCATCTCACGCCCTACTCAGATTCTCCAAACCAAGTATGCCCCGTCCAATGACATATCTTCCTTCTGTGGTGCCTGCTAAGACTGCGAACTCCCAGGTTCCTAAACGAGCAAGGCGTCGCCACCGTCACAGGTAGCCCCGCATCATCTCACGCGAAACCCCACCCCTGAAGCGCATCCCCACAGACTTCCTCCCCCGCCAGCCCAGCAGCGCGACGACTCGCCCGCTGCTCGCATGGCTCATCCGCCGCGTGGAGGTCATCCGCGGGAGCATGCCGCTCCGGATGGAGTGCGCGCCCGCGTTCAACTATGCGCGCTCCCCGCACACCACCGAGATCATCTTGGACACCTCCGTCGCGTCGCCCTCGCCGACGTCCCCGCGCGCACCGCACTACAAGGCGCTCTTCGAGTCGGTGGACGCGGGTCTCACGCTCGACCTGCGCTTCGTGGCCGAGGCTGCGCTTGAGAACGTGGCGGAGCCCGATGTGGAGTTCCGCTTGCTCGACCTCGCGAACAAGGGGCATAAGGGGCCGGGAGTCTTCACGGAGGTTACACTCCGTGAAGGCCAGACGGTGACGTTTGTGTTGAGGACGCCGCCGGACGTGCAGCTTCCGCCGCAGGCGCACCCCACGCACGCCGTCGCGCGCGAGATGGGGGTATCTTACGAGAGTGAGCATCGCGTTGTCCTACAGGATCGTTCCACGCTGACTGAACGATGGCTTTCAGAGCTCGTTGCGGGCGCGTCTACTCTTCGCCCTCCTGAAGATCCTATCCTGACCAAAGTAAGAGCGCGCATATAGCTTGGGGCAGACATCCCTGACATACAGTTTTAGACTCTCATGCGCGAGCTATTAGAGGTACCCTTTTCACACTACCGTCATCGATGCGCTCGCTCATCGTCGTTTCCGTGTGTAGCAAACAAACTCGTACTGGAACGCGTGGATCCGCCGTTCCACATACAAAGGATCGTGGAAGGAGGCTGTGAACAGAAGTGCTCTGGCGCTCAAGCTTCTCATCTACGAGCCGACGGGAGCGGTCATCGCGAGCCCGACGTTTAGTCTTCCGGAGTATATAGGAGGGACAAGGAACTGGTACGCTCTCATCGTGATCGACGTCTGTGTCGACTGACCCGGTCCTGACTGTTAGGGACTACCGGTGAGCAGCTCAACACAGGGACCAAACCCGTGGGTGGGCTCACAAGAAAGGCAGTGCATCTTGGATTCGCGACTCGTCGTTCACACTGTATGCCTTGATCCGCCTTGGATTCACTTATGAGGCTCAGGGTGAGTACCATAGGGAATTCTAGGAGAACCATCATTGACTTTCGGTTAGCATACATGGATTTCATCTTCGAGCGCATCCGTGCGCGCGATGCTGACGGTTCGCTCAAGATCATGTATGTGCTCAAGGGGAGTGACTTTGCGCCCAATCTGATGTCGCTGTTTCCGTGAACAGGTACACCATTCATGGAGAGAAGATATTCCCCGAGGAGGAACTTGACCATCTCGATGGACACAAGGGCTCGAAGCCTGTTCGGTAAGCCTTTCGCTTCCGCGGCCGGGATTCGAAACTCAGAATTCCGCAGGATTGGAAACGGAGCTATCGACCACGTTCAGTTGGTACGTCCACCGCGTGTGGGCAGGACGATGTACTTAGGATACTGATTCTTTGCGTCTAGGACATTTATGGGGAACTGTGAAGCCCTCTCCTCCCTCACACCGGATGTCTACTGATGTCTTGTAGCTTGGATTGTGTTTACCTCTCCCAGAAGGTTAGCCTACCCAAGATACACTGTCGATGTATAATTGACATGCCATTTTGCAGTACGGCAAACCGATTGTATGTGTCCTTCCTTTTCCCAGGTGATACGTATTCTAAGGGTACATTTCATGTATCATGAATAGGGATACGATACCTGGTGAGACCTTCTCTCCCTTCGCGTCCGCCTATGGTACTTACGGCCTTGTCCAGGGTTGCAATTCGCGACATGTGAGTCTTAGCTCCTTCGCTATGACCTGTATGTATGGATAACTGATCACGCATCGTCTCAGTGTCGAATGTTGGTTCACCCAGTAGTCTATCCCTCACTACAAGGTCGGCTGAGGATTCTCTTATTTGGCAGATGTGATTGCCCATGTCCACGATCCCGACTTGTAAGTCCTTCGGATTTCTCCGACAGTGCCATCGTCCCGTTGACTGAGTGCAACACAGGTCTATTTGGTCAGTGTACGCGGTTTTTAGAGAGTGACTCTGAGGGTTGACGGTCACTCTAGGGAGGTGCGCAACCGGCACCGGCACTTCACGGTATGCACATGACTGCCGTTTCGTAAGGCTCAAGCTGACTGACACTGCTGTTAACAGTACTCCAAGGTACACGCTTCAATGCACCTCTCCTAAAGCACGTTCTGATTACTTCTTCTATACCAGGTCATGATGTGGTAAGTCTCTCATCCTCATAGGAATGGTGCCTCCCCACTTCCCTTCCCCTAATGCCGAGGTACCAGGGTGGCCATCGACCGCGGTACGTACCTCCACATTCACATCTCTCACCGGTCGCCCAACCCAACGCGTTTCAGGCATCCGTCTCGCGGAGAAGCGCTCCCTCCCGTGCCCGCGGCGCAGCGAGTGGTATGCGGCGCGCGACGCGCTGTACGAGGAGATCATGCAGAAGGCGTGGAACGCGGACAAGCGCTTCTTCGCGCAGAGCTACGAGGACCAGGAGATCCTCGACTCGGCGCTCCTCATCATGCCGCTCGTCTTCTTCTCGGCCCCGGTGAGTCGCGTGCGGTCTGCCTATCCGAGGCAGGGCGACGTCTAGAGCCTGAAGGCATCGCTGACCCCGCATGTGTAGAGCGACCCGCGCTTCCTCAACACGCTCAAGGCGATCCTGCAGACCCCCGAGCGCGGCGGGCTGACGTCCAACGTGAGCACTGTCAGCGTCGCGGATGCCGCTCGCACTGACCGTGAGCACGCACGCGCAGGGCCTGGTGTACCGGTACGACGTCTCGAAGACGGACGACGGCGTCGGCGGCGAGGAGGGCACGTTCTGCCTCTGCACGCTCTGGTGCGTCGAGGCGCTCGCGCGCGCGGGCGAGTACGACAAGGCGCTCTCGAACCGCGCCGTCGCGATGTTCGAGGTGCGTGCATCTTCCGCTGGGGAGCGCGTGCGCAGGAGCTGACGCGGGCTGTGCATAGGACTTTTTGCAGTACACGAACCACCTTGGGCTGTGCACCGAGGAGATCTCTGACGCGGGCGAGGCGTGCGTGTCTCGTTTCTGTGTGTCGCGCGACGTGGTGTACGTGCTCGCTGACTTCATCCCGCAGGCTTGGAAACGCCGTCCAGGGTTTCACGTGCGTGCTCCGCGCTGTTTTGCGTCCCGGGGTGCATCTTGTAGCTTACACTTGTTTTGCCCCCAGACACGTTACGCTCATCTCGGCGGCGTACAACCTCTCGCGCATGCAAGGATCTTCGAAGGTCTAGTAGCATAACTTTGAAACGTCGGCCTGCACATAAGGGAGAGCAGGTTCAACGGTTAAGAGGAAGCCATATTGTACCAATAGATTAGGGAACTATTCGATGATTTTGATCCACGGCCACTCTGTCCGTAGTTCTCAGTATCGTATTATTCCGCAACCCACCACTAACACACGTCCACTAAAATCAACAACAAAAAGCAACGTTGTCTCGGCAGATGCATTAAGGGGGAATCGAACCCCCGGCGGGTCGATGGCAACGACCCAGGTTACCACTACCCCATTAATGCTTGTAAAGTGAAGGTGAATTCATATACAGCCTATCACTTGATATCCCATAGCACACCCCTACTCAACGCTCAACGTTCAACATTCAACAATCCAGTGTTGACCTTCACTAGTAAGACTGATGATGACCGGTATGAATGAGCCGCATAAGCGTGTGACTTAGCGTGCTGAGCTATCATGAGCTATCATTTCATATGCAAGTTACTGAGGCGGTAATTTCAACCTGGGTTGACTCAAAGCCGCGAACGAGGCTGATCCATTCTGAGTCCCGGGCCTAACCTCGGGCCCGATTCGTATCCTATACTTGGAGAGTTCCCTGCAAAGATCGATAGCGGGAGGATAATGAAGCGTTGAGAGGAAACGTCCTTGGCGGACCCGAGACAACATTTGGGCCTAGATGCGCGGCAGCCCCTCGAGATTAGAAAGGGTCCAAGAACTGTGCACGGCGCCCTGTACTTACGCAGCAGCACCGCAGGAGTGGAGCTCAAGTAAGCATCTCGGAACGAGATCAGTGATAAGATACCAGAGATCGACAGAAGGGGAGATTTTAGATCGGCAGCAGATCCGGGGCTGGCGTTTGTTTTGCACGGTGTTGCATTGGTCGAGTGTGAGGATGCTGGGCGGCGTGCAGCGGTTGGGTCAGATGCCGACGTCGACGTCATGGCGGCGACAGTCGGCGGTAGGGGTGTTGTTGCGCAATGCGCAGGTTGAATGCCGGTTGGAGCAGCCCCGCCGAGACCAAAGACATAGGAGGTCGAAGGGGCTGCAGAGAGCGGAGACAAGCGCGGTATACAGGAGGACCGAATCGTCGGATCGAGACAAAGGCGAGAGAGATGAGGGAAAGGAGGCTAGCGGGTCATGCGTGCCGATCGGATGGCTCCCGCGACGGGAGTACGCCTTCTGCTCTTATAAGGCAGATTATCACGAGCCCCACGATGTCAATGTCGCTGTCCCGCCGCAGCCTGAGCCCCTCTACCTCCCCTCCTATATACTGACCCCCTTCACAGCGGAGCCCACCTTCACGCCCCGAGCTCGTCGCCGCCCACGATGCCGACCGAGCTCACCCCCGGCCAGCGCTATCTCCTCCGCCAGTTGCCGTATCTGGCAGCCCCGCCCGCCGTCGTCTATCTCGCTTCGCGTTTTGCCCACGACCGCCTCGACCGCGCTCTCCCCACCTGGCTTCTTCTTCTTGCCTACCTCTTCTGCTGGCCTGTCGCCTTCGTGCTGAACATCCAATGGAACGACCTCTCGAACGCGGTCCGCGCGCGCCGTTGGGGCGCGGTCATGCCCCCTACCATCGAGGCCAAGTACCCCGGCGGCCTGGATATCATCTCAGGCATGTTCCGCTCGGATAGGTCGAGCTACCTCGGTGAGTTTTCCTCGTTTGATCCTGGGGAAGTCAATCCATACGTGAGGGGGAGTCGTGACCGTGAGTTGTGTAGGAGCTCGAAGGAGTTGAATGTAGGGTTTGCCACGGGTCGGGTACGGGTTGTGCGCGGGTCCTGGTTATCTTGTCTCGGGTACGGGACGCCCACGAATTAATGTCAACACTTGATGGTAGCGAGTTCTAGAAGATGCCCTATGAGGTCTGAATAGTGCGCAAAGAACCCAAGATTAATATCTATGGTTCTTTGTGTACTATTCCTCGCTACCATCCTCCTAATTGACACTCTCAACGTGGCTGGCGCGGTGCTATTTAGCCGGCACACCTGTCACCCTCTCTTTGTACACGGAGTTCTCCACGGCCCGCGCTTTAAAAGCGGAAGCATCGGTGTTGACTCTTTCGCGATCATGATCGCCAAGGCCGCGAGCATTGCGTGCGTCCGTGCGTCCCCTTTGTGGACACCGACGCCATAGACGGTACGAGCGAGTCGCACAACAACGGCGCGCCCACAAGGCTGCGCAACGAGCGCGCAACCGTCTTCGCGTCTGTCCAGACTGCGTCAACACCGTGCACGAGCTCCTTTGCGCTCACTGTATGCGCGCCCACAGCTGCATGCTAGAGGCGCTGCTGCGTCAGCGAGTTGCGGTGCACCCCCATGAACTCGTACCCGCACCCGCGCGGGTATCCGTGGCATCCCCTAAAGTTGAATGTTGCGGACAGAATCACAATTTGCTTACGTCCCACTTCGCAGCCCACACCCTCTTCAAATGGAGTGAGCAGTATGGCTACACCTACAACTTCCGGGTCATGTTCGAGGACAGGGTGAGTCTCGTCCGCCGCTTGCCATGATGTCATACCCAACGCCCACACGCGCGCCCACTGAAGATCTTCACTTCGGAGCCGGAATACATCAAGGTGTGTCTTCTATTCTTCCACCGCGTCTATCTCCGCGTTCAAGCCACCTGCGCCGCACGCAGACCCTCCTCGCAACTGGTTTCAACCAGTATGAAAAGGGCCCGCTGCTGTTCGACCAGCTGCATACCCTGCTGGGGATGGGTGTGTTCAACTCTGACGGTGCGCACACTGTTCCTTGGGTTCTCTTCACTTGCTCATCCCCATATCTCGCTGTAGGGGACATGTGGAAGTACGTGTGCAACCTTTCGATACACCTCTGAGCATATACCGAGCACCGCGGCTGTACAGATTCCATCGTTCGATGACCCGCCCGTTCTTCAGCAAGGACCGCATTACCCATTTCGACATTTTCGACCGGTTCGTGTTCTTCTTCGATCTACGTCCTTCTACATCGACGTGCGTTGCTTATACTGTTGCGCGCCGATACAGACACGCGGACCACGCGCTCAAGAAGATGTCCGCGCGGATGAAGGAGGGCGTCCCCGTCGACTGGCAAGACCTCGTCTCGCGCTTCACGATGGACAGCGCGACCGAGTTCCTATTCGGCAAGGACGTGCGCTCGCTCGACGCGCCCCTCCCCATTCCCTCGACGTTCGCGCGGCCTGAGAGCGCAAGCGCAGCCGCCGGGGAGCACCCCGCGGACCGGTTCGTGAACGCGTTCCAGAAGGCGCTCGAGGAGACCGCGGTGCGCGGGCGTTACCTCCAGAGCTGGCCGCTGCTCGAGGTCAGGAAGGATAGGGTGAAGAAGTACCTCGGCGCGGTGGACGAGTTCATCGACCCGATCGTGGACGAGGCGCTGCGCAAGAAGGCGGCGGCGGGCGCGGACGTGGAGAAGGAGAAGGAGCGCGAGGTCCGCGACGATGAGACGCTCCTCGAGCACCTCGTCAAGTACACCGACGGTGCGTGCTACCCCCTCGCGAGCGGGTCGAGACGGCGCTGACGCGGGGCGGCGCTGCGCGCAGACCACAAGGTGATCAAGGACGAGACGCTGAACATCCTCCTCGCGGGGCGCGACACGACGTCGTGCACGCTCACGTTCGCGGTGTACGCGCTCGCGGCGCACGCGCCGGTGCTCGCGCGGCTGCGCGCGGAGGTGCTGCGCGTCGTCGGGCCCGCGCGGCGCCCGACGTACGCGGACGTGCGCGAGATGAAGTACATGCGCGCGTTCGTGAACGAGGTGCTCAGGTTGTACCCGCCCGTGCCCGTCAACTCGCGCTGCTCGATCGCGCCGATGACGTGGCGCCGCGTGGAGGGCGAGGGCGAGTGGTACGTACCGCCCCGTGCGCGGTGCCTCTATTCGGTGCTGGTGATGCATCGCAGGAAGGACCTATGGGGCCCGGATGGTGCGTGTTCGCGTGTGTGTGTGTGTGTGTGGAGGAGGCGCTGTGCTGACGGACGGACTTGTGCGCAGCGTTGATGTTCGACCCGGACCGGTTCCTGGACGAGCGGGTGCAGAAGTACCTCGTCCCCAATCCGTTCATTTTCCTCCCCTTCAATGCGGGCCCGCGCATCTGTCTCGGGCAGCAGGTGTGTCTTCCTCCCTCCTTTTCGTTCTCTTTGCGCGGGGCCCTCATCGCTCGGCGAGCAGTTCGCGTACAACGAGATCTCGTTCATGCTCGTGCGCCTCCTCCAACGCTTCAGCGCGATCAGGCTTCGGCAGGACGCGCACCCCGCGGCGCTGCCCCCGCCCGGCGTCGAGCGGAGCCCGTACGCGGTCGACGGGTGCGAGGGCGTGTGGCTGCGGAGCCACCTGACGGCGTATGCGAAGGTACGTCGGGTCCCTCGTGGATAGTGCTCTTCGTGCTGATGATACGGAATGTAGAATGGGTTGTGGGTAGAGATGGAGGAGGCCGTGCAAGATTCAGAGTGAGTGTATGCGACGAAATGAACGCTTGTAGTCTTATTGGTAGGCGTGCGAGGTAAAGGTGTTGTACGCAGTGTATTACATATTGTGATTTTGTGTATACTTATTGCTATCAACGTGAATGTACGCCAAGATACGTTTTGTGACCGGCCAGAGCTCCGCCCACCCGGCCCCAGACCGCTAGCGCCGTGTGAAGAATTTTTAGTGAGGGCGTATCGATCTGTCGATAGCTTTATGCTCCACCAACAACTGTCATCCCCCCCCCCCCCCGATCTACACTTTCTCTACCATGCCAGCGAGGGCTCTTCCCACTGAGCTCGGTCTCCCTGTCATCGACTATATCGGTGAAGACGCGGATGCCATACCCCACAGAACTACCAAGGAGGCAGGATACCTCAGAACACTCTGCATCTGTGCGCTGACATGCAAGGATTGGCTTCATCGCAGCCGTGTCAATCTCTACCGGACCATTTTCATCAACAAAGCTGTCACATTTGAATCCCTAAAAAGGACAATCGACACAAATCCATCCTTTCGACATTTCGTCCGCACTGTCCTTATCACTCCTGCCGGCCCCGGGCCCATTCTCCACAAAGAAACATACACACCATTTCACAAGGCACTCTTATTCCTCAAGGAAATGCCTTCATGCGTTATAAATATCTCAGTGCTGGGCCATATCCCACTCGACAACATCACTCGTAGGTGCCTGTCTTTGGGCTATCCCCACATCACCCACCTTCAAGTTCGCCTCGACACCCTAAGCCTAGTCCCCATTAATCGTGTCCATTACCTCATCAACGCCTTCCCCTCTCTCCGCACTGTCTCGTACTCTGAACAGTATGGCGATGGACCAGAATACTGTACTTCGAAGTGCAGTCTCACTGGGAGTGGGCGTGCGCCACGGTCTAGACTCCTGGTGCGTAGTCATCATGATCCGTGTCCAATCATCAATGTTTTACGGCGTTGAGATGTGGTCTAGGAAAATTACGAAATGAATCTCAATGGAAAATGGAGTATTCAAGGATATCAAATTCATATTGTGCATATGCTCCGTCACAGGTTGGAGTGCATGGAGATACCGGGACGAGATTGGATTGAAGATGGTTAGTCCGAAGGAATACCAATATTTACCACCCTCAACATTCATGCCCTTTTCATAGCTAGCGATGCCATTGATCTTTCAGATTTCCCCCTCCTTCGCTCATTAACTCTTCAACTCGACCCGGAGGCCCAATATCGCTCTCTAGTGGTGATGGCGAAACTCCTTAGGCACAGAAAGCCTCACCCATCCATTCGTAACCTCACGCTCGTATTCGGTGTGTTCGCTGCGGAATCTGATGATTACATTGAGCGTATGAGGAGGGAGATGGAGAATATGTCGGGGAGAGAGTGCCAAACTCTCTATAGGGCGCTTGACGATATCCTTGGCGATGAGCAACATGACACCGTCGCAACTGTCACCTTCAAATCTTCACAACATTTACCCAAAAATATCGTTGATCGTCTCACTGTTTCCTTACAAGCTGGGTTCCCTAAGCTCTATTGCCGGGGTAGTTTGAGGACAGATTTCATGATCGGAGGTATGTCACCGAGAATTGTTACAACACGGTTGTGCACATATTTGCCATGGAATACTCAGCCCTTTTCACACCCAGGAGATTACAGCTGTTATCAGAGCGATAGGCCCCTACGAAATAAATTACACACGGCGGACTCCAGTCGGACTCAACGCAAATCACGTATTTTCATAGCGCGAAGGCTCGGGAGTGCGAGTCGCGGCGTCAACTTGAATTGCATGTTCCTCCCCTGCGCGACGTGAATTTCCGCGGCACGCTAGAGCTCCGTCCAGACCGTTATGTGAAGATTATTTTGTGAAGGGCCTATCGATTTGATAACAGCTGTAATGTACTTGCTATGAGAATTACGTTGCCGTATCCTCCAGTGGGAAACTCGTGGGAGAACTCGGAAGAACAGGCTTCAACGGGTAGGCCCGAGTAGTGATCGATGAGGTGTAATCACATTAGTCATTTCGGAGTCCAGAAGAGTGGTACATCCTATTCTACATCCGACCAGTAGACCTACCACACTAGTCGAAACATATGCCTCCGTCCACGCTGTACTGATGAGTAGATAGTATGTGTTAATGTCAATGCCACTGCAATAAAAGCGTGTCGATGCACTCACTGATTGGCCTGTGTTGTATGTCAGACTATGCGTTAGTAAATCTACTACTACTCTCTGGCTAGGAGCACGTACCTGTGATGAAAGCGGAGTCATCGGATACGAGGAACGAGACTAGTTTCGCTACATCCTCGGGCTTGCCATTACGTCCAAGCAAAGAAGCCGTGTTCCACTGTGGAAAGCAGTCGTGAAGGGGTATGAGAAAACGTAATGCTTGGCGAGAATTGGAGTAGTCTGACTGAGTCTGTCCATGAGCCCTTTGGCTGCCCGCTGATTTTCGTGTGATATTCATCCAGCCCCGCCACTGGGGTAGAGGGTACGTCAGACGGTCTTGGAGGGAACATGCGCTGAATTGACTCACAAAGGGGAGTCTCGATGACGCCAGGGGAGTACGAGTTCGCAGTGATGCCGTACTTTGCATAGTCCATCGCAGCGCACTGCGTCAAGCCCCGGATAGCGAACTTTGTAGCACAGTATGCGGACATCGCTGGTCCTCCTACGATATCGCGCATTCATCAATTTCACGTGGGTCGTTGTCCGATGATGACGTCATGACGTACCCTTTTTGCTGGCCATAGATGCAGCGCCGATGAGACGACCGCCGCCGCCTTGTTTGATGAGCTGTGCCGCAGCATACTTGTACGAGAAGAAGGTGCCATTGACGTTGATGTCGAGCAATCTCTCGAGATCTTCGGTCGGAGCTGTGACGTCAAGCAGGCGCATCAACACATGCAAACCTCCAAGAGCGGAGAGGCCCTCGAGGGCCAGGGAGATCTCACTTTCGTGCAAGACGCGGTTCATGCTCACGCCCGCATTTGCGATCATCTACGACAACGGTATTTAGCATCCAACACGGACAAGCTCCCCACCAACCAGACTCACCGCGTACAAGCTCCCAAGCTCAGCAACCACCGTGCCCACTAAGCGCTCCACATCTGCCTCCTTTGACACATCTCCGTAGACTGTGACGACGCGAAGGTTGTGCTCCTTCCGCAGCGCCGTCGCGAGCTCCTCGAGGCGCTCTTGGGTCCTTGCAAGGTCGAATAGGCCGAGGTCGAGCCCGTCCTTCGCGAGCCGGAGGGCAATGCTGCGTCCGATGCCTTCCGCGGCACCGGTGATAATAGCGACGCGCCTTGGGGTGCTCATTGTCGCTTGTGCCGTATAGTGGTGGTAGTGGGAAGATGGGTAGAGCGCCAAGTGCAAGACAGGGAGTCTTATATGTCGACTTGGGAGAGTTAGGATTCAGAAGCGTCGACGCCAGAGAAGAGGCGGGGACATGTGACCGCGCTCGGAGCCGCACACGGAACTGAGTCGACGGCAGCAGGGGATGACTAAGGGTGGAGTACTTGGCCGGACGAGGCGGGGTGCTTCGGCTGAGGGAGACTTGACTGCCAGTCCGGTCGGTGATCGCAAACCGATGTGGGTCCGGGGAGTCGTGGACGATAGGAGGATGGTCGACCGTTCATAGATCCCGATCCAGGTTACTGACATATCGTTATTCTACAGCGTGAGGCACTTTGTCGGCACACCCGCTGAGCTTAACGAAGAGGAATTATGGTTTTATTTCGCGTGCTACTTACATTGACGCGTATTACAGTCGAGGGCGAGCGCATAGGTACCGATTGCCAGATCACGATCAGCCACCTCAGTCAAAACAAACACCGCCGTCCACGAGGTACTGCATCAAGGAAGTGCGTAAGCACAACTGCGGGAAAGGTCGGCTTGTGGCAAATGGAACCTACCGATTGGCCTGCGGGGGACAATACGGAGACGGTAAGCAGATAGTCGAGAGAAGTATGATGGGGGAAGAGCGAAGGGCGCACCAGTTATGAAAGCAGCATCGTCGGATACTAAGAATGAAACTAACTTCGCGACATCTTCCGGCTGCCCATTCCTTCCTAAGAGATTCGTGAACTAAAGTGAAGTGTCAATAGAGCCTCTCATCCTGTTAACATCAGTACTTACAGAGTTGCTCCAGTCTCCCCTAGGTCTCCCGGTTTGCTGCGATTTGATCACATCTAACCCATGGACTATATCGCCGTTAGGACATACATACAACGGTAGCGCAGACAGGGAGGGCGCTCACGGAGGGGCGTCTCAATTGCTCCAGGGGTATACGCATTTACGTTGATGCCATACTTCGCGTAGTCCATCGCTGCGCTTTGGGTGAGACCGCGCACCGCGAACTTTGTCGCGGCATACGGCGCCTGCTCCGGTATGCCTGCACAACATTCAGCCACAACTCGTACTAGCGATATGGATGACAGCCTACCCCTCTTGCTAGCGATGGACGCCGCGCCGACCATGCGACCTCCCATGCCTTGCTTGATCATCTGAATTGCGGCGTACTTGTACGAGAAGAATGTGCCCATAACGTTCACATTCATCATTCGCTGAACTTCTTCCGTAGGTGCTGAATGGACGATAGAGGGTTAGCGCGCGCCATCTTGACTGGCTTGGACCAGAAAAACACACTCTCGTGCAGAACGCCGATGCTGGCGATTCCCGCGTTTGCAACCATCTATGCCCCAACGTTGACGCTTAGTCCCTCCGCTCTTTGGTTTCCGCCATTCAGCGAGGGAGGAAAACTTACCGCATACAAACTTCCCAACTCGCCCACCACCGTGTCCACCAGACGCTGAACGTCCTCTTCCTTCGACACATCCCCATACACCAGCACTACGTTTGCACCGTGATCGTTCTTCAGTGTCGCTGCGAGCTCTTCAAGCCGTACTTGGGAGCGAGGTAGGTCGAAGAGGCCGAGGTCGAAGCCATCTTTGGCGAGGCGGGTGGCGATTCCACGCCCGATTCCTTCTGCTGCGCCGGTAACGATCGCAACGCGTTTTTGAGAGGCCATCGCGGGTAAGACGGTAGGGGAAGAGTATATGTGCGGGTGAGGTCTTCGAGTCCGAGAGAAGTGCCTTCATATGTGGATAGGAACGCAAAGCCGTGTCCCTGACTTGTAATGAGAGTAGCGACACGTGAGCGCCCCGAAGCAAGGAACGCAGACGAGCATAGGTTTGAAACAATCCAGGGAGTGCCGCGAGGGGAGGAAAATACTCACGCGAAAGGACACCGTGGGTGCACGGCACTCATAAACGTCGAGAGGTTTCTCAGAGACTTCGGGTTCTAGGGTTTGCTTCATCTTGAACGTGAGATAGTCTGTTCGAGGGCTACACATCTTCAGGCTGTCCTTGAAGGCGGAGATTGCTTCTCGCTTTGAGGCCAGGGGAATAGAAACGGTTCAATCCAGGAGAGCTCGAGGGTCTGTCCCGCGTCCGAGTCGTCGTCCGCTGCCATGCTTTTGGATGTGGTCCTGTTTGGCTTGTGGCGGCACCATGAGCGCTTGCTGCCAGGCGGCCCAGACCCACTGCTCCATCCCGATCGGATACCAGTTCATATCGTGACCCATAGATCCCCAATTCGGGTACTCGGAGGAGCAAGGTCTGTTCAGGCGCGGCATCCTTGACCGTGTATTGAAACATCCCTTCCCAACATCTACTACCCGATATACTACATGGATAGCGAATAGTGATGTGGAGGGCCGGGCTCAAAGCCCTAAAGCCCTGGAAGCCCGGCCCTCACAAGCCCGAGCCCGGCCCGGCCCTACTGAGGGCTTAGTGGGGCTCAGGGCCGGGCTCTTGACTTTCGGAAGCCCGAGCCCGACCCGCAGGCCCGGGCTTTGGGGGTGGCTGAGTTCGGGCCACATCAGTGGCCGGTGAAGAGCTATATAGGTCTCATAGCCACTCCGATGGCATTCGTTGGCATAGGTAAGTTAAATTCAGAGTCTTTCCATCGCTCGACAGATGAACAGGTATGCCGGGAGTGTGCTCCTCACGTGTCCTCTACCGCACCGGAGGACACTCATGCCTTCGCGCTCAATCCCCTCTCCCTCTTACGGTATGCTCGCACCCTAGCTGCCCGTGCCCCCGCCTTCACCGACGACGACTACTACCCCGATGTCCGTCTCGCCAAGGGCGGCTCCCCGGGCGACCTGCGCTCAATGACGACCGGGTACTCGGACACGACAGACAGCACGTTCTCCCAGCCCCCGATGAGCCGCGCCGGCGAGTCCTACAACATGTCCGACATGTCCTCCTACGACTACTCCGCCGCACTGTCGGCGCGGGCCCGGGGTGCCGCCGGTGTTGGTGCGATGGGCCTCAACCGCGCGCGGAGCACGACGCAGCCGTACAGCGCCTTCGCTGGGCCCTACGCCAGAGCTCTCCCTCTGCACCGCTCCGCATCACGTATGTTGTTCGAGAGTTGGGTGTGGCACTCACGCGCGTGTTTGCTACTCCTACTTCAGATTGTGATGACGACGACGTGTTTGTACGGCTCATTAACTAAT